>APFE031277186.1:15259-94168 GCA_000404065.3 Pinus taeda | reverse complement strand
AATATTATTATTTATTAAAAAATATAAAATATTAGTTTCTTTTTTAATTTATACTAAATAATATTTTTTTTCCCGTAGAAAAAAGTCATAATTTTATTCCTATGAAGAAAATTATGTTTTATAGATGCTTAGAGCATATGCATATGAGCTATTCCTGAATATCAGGCGCATAAGAATACAAAATTAACAAGAAAAGAGATATTGTGCCAGCAGGTCTATACTTTCCTGCCTTTTTTCTTCTCAAGTTTTCGCCAACCTCCAGTGTTGGGAGTGGGAACAATTATAGCAAGCTGGTTTTCCTCTGTGTACATTGGTTGTTCCTTATCAGATTCTGATCCCTCGGAACTATGTGCTCATTTGATGTCGCTTATGTCCAGCTGTAATTCTTGTTGCGACACCAAGTTATTTGGCTCCAAATTGGGACCCCGGTGCTTTCTTCCTGTATGTTTTGCTGTCTTCTTTGAAAGTCTGTTGGTTCTGTCTTCAATTCCTCCTCCCCCAGCAGTTTGGTATGCTGCCAACCTTTGGTTTTTTTCTGTTGTTTCTCGTTCTCTTTTGGCTCCTTACTAGCCAATGGACAGGCATATTGTAGGTGCCCTGTCTGCAAGCAGCTGCAGCATCTGAATGCCGTGTTCTCATAGTCAAGCGGTTGTGTCCACAGAGAATTATTAAAATTCAATGTGATGTGATCTGGTAGTCCTTGACTTAGGTCCACCTCTACACATATTCTGGCATATGTGAAGATTCCCTGAATAGCTCCGTCTTCATCTGTTTTGAGGTACTTTCCTAGGGTATTCCCAATGGTTATTAAAGCTTTTTGGTGCCAAAAATGTAGTGGGAGGTTATGTAGCCTTACCCAAACTGGCATTGTTGAAACTACCATGGTATTGGCATCGAAATCCGGGAACCAGGGGGTGATAAAGAGACCAGCATTGCCCCAAAACCAAGGCCCCTGATTAATGATGTCGTCATGTTTTAATTCTGTGCTAAATCTAACTATGAAAAAACCCTTAGGGCATAGATATATTTCACATTTAGGTGACCAATATGTGAAAATCCATTGATGCAGTGCATCTACTTTTGGACAATAACCATTAAATCTACATATAATATCATTATGGATTAAATCTGTGTATAGATCTGTTACCTCCAGCAGAGATACTGTAAGCATAGGTGATTCTGGCTTATGTTCCACAATGTAGGGGCCTGGTAGCTTTGTTGTGGGTGTTGATTTGTGTTGTAATGGTTCCTTTCCTTTGACTGCATCGCGAAAAGAGCCTGTTGTTTTTGAGCTTGCCCCCTTGCACCCGCCTCGCAGTCTCAGGTTGAGGATGATGGTTGAATCTTTAACAACTCCATAGTGCTAGAGTGTGTGCTGGTCCTATAAGCAGAGTCCTGAATATATCAGATTTTGGTATATTAATAGAGTTCCCAGTTTGTCCTAGATATCCTTTTTTAAATCTAGAATGCTCATCCCTTTCCTGATTTGTAAACAATAGTGGCTGCCTTCTATCAATTTGATAAATATTTGCTTCAGATCTATAGTCATACATGACAGATCAACCTTATTCAAGCCCCGATTTACTTGATTGTGTGCCAGATCTGGTGGATCGATGGCAGAACTAGGGTTTATATATCTTCCCACTGTGTAAAAGGGTTGTCCGCCTCTTATCTGTAGTTTTTCAGGTATTGTCATAGTAGATCTAGTGTGTGATTCAGTAGATCCAACCCATTCGATAATAATATCATAATATCTGCTTATTCCAAACCCACTAGCGCACAGTTGCCCCTTTTGCTGTCCAACCACCGTATGTATCTCAGGTATCAGATCAGGGAAGTTTTCCTCGACAGTCATCCGGTGCTTGCAGACACCCAATATGGGTTGTCTATTATCAGTGGGGAGGCCCCTGATCTGGCTATCCGCTTGGAAAATCGCACCTACCCATACGCCTATGTGGGGATTTTCCTTTACATTCCTCTTCTAGGTGTTTTGTATGTAAGCAATCGAACGACGGCAGGGATATCCTTGTTGGTCATGATTCTTGCACAGGTGGATCTATGTTCTGGTTGCCATCTAGTCTAGTGTGTTAGTTGCAGGAACAGAGGCAAGTTTTGCAATGAGCTTACCCTTTCTTGTGCCATCCTGGTGGAAAAGTCCGCGTAGAAGCCACGTGTGTGCATTTGGAAAACTCAGATCCTCTGCTACCAGTGAGATTTGGGATGATCCAACCTCTGCGAATGTAGTGTAAACCCAGGCGAGAGATGCCATAGCAGATCCAAACCCTCCGTTTGCTCAAAGCAGACAATGGATTAAAAAGCAATATGAAAGTAATATTAGAAAATGTCTATACTAATTAATATTAATTAATTAAAATTAAGGGATTTATATTACACCCGATGATTAATATTATAAACCCTATGAATGGTTGGGACTGTGCATTGCATAATCCTAGTGACCAATGCTTTGGGAATGGCTCCTAGAACTATACAATGCACAATTAGAGCGAGTCACTAATAGCCTTTGTTTAATTCATGGATCCAAGGTAGAGCCTTGAGTTCAAGAAATGCACAGCTACCGGGAAGAGTTAGATCCAGGCCAAGGGAGCCCAAATCTTGCCAAGCACAACATGAAAATGAGCATATCTGAAAGTGTGAATGATGGTTGGAATAGATATGAGTGAATGGTTATGCATGCAATCAAAACAAGTGCAAGAATCAGTCAAACAAAATAGTGATGAAGCATATGGAGAGATTCACCGCAAGGATGACCGTTAGTGCAAAAATTGGGTTATGCATGCAACAATTAGGAAAGGTAATGAAAAACTTAAAATAGTACTTCTACAAGCTAAAAAAAGTCAAAAAAGCAGTGGTCATTCAATAAAATGGGTAAAATAGCACTCTGACAAGCCAAGGAAACAAATGTGACAGAAAAAGCTGCAAAAGACTAGAAAAGCAAGACTTACCCAGAAAAGTTGTGATGACTTTGCCAAAGGTTCCCATGTCTCCTCGGGAATGCCAGAGCTCCAAGATTGAACGTGAAAATTAGATCTGTCGGCATTTGATCAATTTAGAGTTTATGAAGTGAAGGCCAAAAATATAGGAAAAAGCAACACATGGCGACATTTTCCAAAAATAGCTCAAGTGTAACCTGTGACTAGTAAAAATAGATCCCTATTTTTTAGGGATTATTTTTCGCTTTCTTCTTCTTTTTGATTTTCAAGAAAGGTTTCCATGGATGCATAGAAAAATTGTGTAGTTCTAGGGAGAACTATTAAACTCACCACCACATGCATCAGTCAACTGTTGATGGAATGATTCTCCGAAATTCTTGTGTTGAGTGGCTCTGGCTGCCTCTCATGCCTTGCATAGTTTCCTAGCTGAAGATAGGATGTCAAATGGGTCTGTGAAATTCTAGAGTTGAAGCTCACTATTGGGCCAAACTACACATTTCCTGAGAGCAAGGTTAGTTTCCCTCTAGGATTTTGCAGACCATTAAGGCAGTGCTAGAACCAGATTGAAACCAAGTGAAGAGGTCATCTTGTGGTTTGACAACAAATAAAGTAAGAAAACACAAGTTGTAACAAAAAAGATAAAACTCAATGAAAGCATGAGTACCTGGGTCACTATGAGATAAGTTTTTGGGATTTAAATATGGAGGCTTCAAAATGAAGCATAGGAAAAATTTTGGAGGGTGGTTGTAGTGGCTACAACATTGGTGACACACTGGTTGATCTCCAGCTCTCTATATGGACCTTGTCTCATGTAAAGCGAGTCTAACTCCTCTTGAAGTATTGTTTGATTTTTTGATTGACATGGTTCCTTCACTAGCTTGAGTTAAAGATATATTCCTTTCCATTCTCTTGATCAACCAACACACATACCAAGACAAGTCCATTGACTTGTTTTGAATGGGGATGATGGGTATATTAGTGCACAAGTAATATAGACTTTTAGAGTTTAAGTTTCATCTCTAGTGTTTCTTTGCTGAGAGCAGGCCTCGGTAATACCCCAACGAAGTCACTTCAAAAACACAATAATTGCTCCATTTCTAGCAAGCCTAGATAGTACCTAGCGAAGTTACTTGCTTCACCTCTCTACACACGAATCCTTTCTCTTCTTTTTCCTTTATTTTATTTTTTTCATTTTTCAAAGAACTGTGCGTAAACACCTATTTATTTCATGATGCGGAAGAGGGATCCCGACTTATTCAGAGAAGAAGAGATTGTCCCTTTAGAGAAGGATGTTATATATACCTCTAAAACACTTGTTAATGTTTTCCCCCTCACCTTACTCTATTTGAATGAGTTAATAAGGGTTAACCAAATATAGAAAATCGATTAAAGTAGGTGGTACTAGTTAAAAGTACAAGCGTTGTGTTTTCACCAAGACTCACTTTGAAAGGAATGTATTTTCCATTAGGGTATCTTTGAATAAAAGAAACGCAAGATCTTCATAAGGAGAGGAAATTGAAAGATAACCAAATGTTGATAGTTGTACAAGTCCTCTTGTATTCACCATACTAGTCTTAAGAAGCCGAAAATGTTTTCATGGGAAAGCTAATCCTATGGGCACATAAACAAAGAAACAAGTAAAGGAAAGTAGTAACATGAAATAAAAAACAAGAAAAGGAAAATAGGAAAGAAAACACTACTCCTAATCCAAAGCTAAACAGTGCATGAGAATTCTCACGTGAAATGATCATTCCAATGCAGCCACTAGTGCATTGGTTGGCCCATGTAAGTGAAGGCATGGTTGATAAGAAAGATATTCAAGCAAACCAACACTCAAAGTTTGAATTCATCCACAAAAAAAGAAAATATTAAAATCACATGGAAAGCACTTTGCAGATGTATCATGGTGTTGTATCAAATTGTGTGTAGATGACAAGCATGTACACTCTTTCGATCTTGACAAATGAGAAAAAGCAGAGAAAGAAGAAAACTTTTGTTTCATAGCATGCATTTCTACACATGACTCCTCCAATGCATGAGTAATAGGATTGTGTGATTTTGATGGAGGATGTGAAAAATGTAAACTAGATTTATCTTCAATGCGAACAAGAGAATGATGAGGAGGTTGGGGTGAGAACCTAACATAACCATTAGCTCGAGCTGAAGTGCCTTGACAACTTGAGGGGTCTCGACTTCATCAGAAGATGTATCATCAAAGACTAGTGGTTTGGAAAGATAAATAGCAAGTGAATCATAATCATGATCAAATGAATGAGTAAAAATATCACGATAGCCATGATCATACAATTCAAGATGTGCATCAATTTTCTCATGATCTGACGAATCATATAGAGGGGTTGATAAGAAACAAAAAAATTTATCCTATGAATTTCCAGAAATTAAAGATGACATATCGGGTAGATTTGAAAATAAATATTTTCCCTCTCCACAATTAAATGAAAGACTGACATCCTGTGCGTCCCATGAATGATCAGAAGTAGATCCATCAAGGATGAATTTTCATTAGAAAAATTAGAAAGAGTAGAATCATATAAGATGTTAGATAACACAGATGAGGTGTGGATAGGAGGTCATCCTTCATCGTGACTTCTTCTTCAAATTCCCACACATACTCATCAAAAATGACAGTGCATGTTGCCTGCTCAACACCAACTTCGTCAAAAACTCGATCCTCATGAACGTCACATGTGGAATCCAGAACGAATAAACACGAGACACCGAAATCTCTAGGATTAAAGGAATCAAATGATAGAGGTTGAGAAAGCAAGATCACATGACAACCATTAGGGTTGTAGTCAAAATATGCACATATATTGAGAGCATGTGGGGTAGGAGCATGTGATAGTTCAACAGATTGATTCATAACTTCTCCCACCCCGTTCTGTGGAGATAGAGTTGTTTGATGAGAAGAGGATGGAGAGTCACTCGTGACAATGACCATGTCCATCTTTGATTTGGAATCTCTAACATTGAGGTATGATGGGAGGTGTTCGAATGATTCTAACTCATGTGTATTTTTAGATACGTGAAGATACTAAATATTTCTTTCAGAAATTTCCAATCAAATTCATCTTCAAGGATTTGAAAATCAAGATTACGAAAACGTTCCCAAAATTACACAATAGACTCATCAGGTGCTTTTCCTAACTCTATGATTTTTTATTAAGTGCTTTACAGTCATAATGGAAGAAAGAAATACCTAAATTTTTGATCATGTGATTAAAAGAGTGAACATAGGTTGCAAGTAATGTGAGACACCATTTCTTAAAAAGCCTTTCGAGCATTTAAGTGAACAACCCACATGAAATGTCCTCTAAAGGGACTTCATTCCTCTCATAGAAGTCCAAGAAGGAAACTCCATGTCTTAACAAATTTATTCTTCCTTCACCATCGTATTTGAGTTGTGACAAGTCATTGATGACATCCTTCGACACTTCGAAATCATGTACATGAGAAAAACATGCCAGAGTTGAGATTGTGATGTAAGTAATGAATGTGCAGAGTTTCAAAACATACTTTTAGGGATCATCTTGTCATCTAGCCCTCCTTCTAGTGCCAGAAATGTTGATGGTGTTGGACCCGCCAACATGTCAAGGTGATCTGCCCAGTAATAATTCCCAACTAGACCTCAGATTGTTAAAAGTAGGAGTCCCAAAAGTGGGTGGTAATGTAGTTCCTCGAACATGATAGTGCATAGAGTTAATTATGATAGATTTGGTGAGAATCAAGTGTGTAACCTTGCAGTGAGTCAAGTGATGTGCATGGGGGTTCTAACACACGTAAGGGAAAGGAAGTGTGCCCCTTAGAAGCCTGTAATAGTACATAGCCTGAAAAGTACACATGAGCAGAATGACATCACAATATGGAAGTGGAATAGACCACAAACCAAAGTGACGGGTTAATCCAACAACACGCCTTCAACAAGATTCATACAATTTCATACAAAATAGTTCATACACAAATGCATAAGTTAAACAACATACACTACTAAAGAAACTAGAATATTCCAACTACAATAACAACGTATGCATGAAAACGAGATGGCTTAGTTATATAATTAAGTGAATGTTCTATCCATACATACACCATTGACAACCACTAACCCTAATAGTAAAAAATTATAGTCAACAACACTTACTCCTCCAAATAAGTGTACTCACTCTATGTTGTGGAGAAGCCAAGGATCGTCAAAATAATCCCAAGCCTTCTCTAAGCCTGAGCCTAGATAGAATATTGGCTCCAAAAATCTTGTTCTGGGTTATAGGGTTCTATATATAACAAAGTTTGGGTGACCCTTGACATTCCCCTTTAACTCCTTAACTACCCTCATGACTCTTCAACTCATTTACAAATAAATCTTTACATTACATAGTGGTTGTTCACATTCCACTACTAACACATGGAATTTCACTTACAATATATTTACAAATAATATACAATTTCCAGATATACCCATGTCAGACAAAATAGGCTTGAGGCAACCTAACAAGACAAACACCATCACTTAGAAGCTTGGGGAAATACCAACTTGGCAACATCCTCTTGATGGCCTTCGTTGATGAACTGATACCAAACTTCGTACTATATTATGGTGTCCCCACACTATTTGGTGATGTCTTTCTAGAAATGGACTCTTGCCTCCATGGATTTTGGGTATGTGTTCTTGGAACCTTTGTCCAAATCATCTTGAAGTATGTGTAGCATTTCCCTAGGTGTGGTTGGACCATCGGTGTGCTTCTGCATGTTTTCTATGCTCAGCTGCAAGTCATCATTGGTGGCCTTCAACTGCTCCATGTACCCATCAACCTCCAGTTGTACTTCGTTCTTCTTAATAGATTGGGTGAGGGAATCAATTGAAGGGATCCTATGTTCCTTCACCATGACATCTAGACTCTTGAAGAACTGTGCATAGGAAGCCTCAATTCTAGTGATGAGTGGAGGGAGTTTCTCATAGTTTCAGATCAACATCCAGATTCATTCTTTATCTAGCTATGCCTGTGACTTCATTGTCTTCGGCAAGTCAAGCAGGGCTCCCTTATATCTCATTGCCTATTCCTGCACATGCGCAATAACAACGTGTATTTCCTTAAGAGTTTGGGAAATATTCATGAACTACTACTGAAAACCACAAAGATGGAAAATTTCCTTATGCACAATGACAATTTGTTATAAAGTTTCTGCATGGTGGTATCAATAGTTGATATTTCAACAAGTATCACTTTTCTCATCTCTGCCATTACAGATCCTGCAGATCGTTCTGCCCTCTTCCTGGCCAGTTTCAAGTACTTTGACATCCAACCATTCTCTGCTAACAAGAACTTGACACTTGAGCTTATTGCTTTTGCATAAACCTTAGAGGCATCGGCCATGGAAGCTAGATGTCTCCTAACATCTAACACAACCACCCTTTACTCCATATGTGCAGGTGATACATGATCATTTGGGATATGCTTTCTCTCTGCATGTACAATCCTCTATTGCAACTCATCAAATGAGAAAGTGTACAAATCCATCATCGGATCATCATCAAGGAGAAAAAACACTCCTTTCTTGCTCAGGACTAGTTCTAGTTTTGGAGATGGTGGAGACTGGGGGGTGAGCTCAGATGTTCTCGACCTCTTGGTCTTGTGACTCTTGTTCCAAAGCCATGCTTGTCACTTCAACCATTTTCTCAATTTGTTGAGAAAGTTCCCTAACCTGCACCTCCTCACCCTCTTCTTCATCTACTAGTTGTTTTGATTCCTCAACCTGTATAGGCACAGCTTGTTCTATCATCACATCTTGACCGTCTTCCTATTCCTATTTCTAATTCTCTTCCCTCTCTCTCTCCTTCTTAGCTCCTTCTCTCCTTTCAAATTCTTCTTAGTTTCCTGTAACTTCCTTTCTACATCCTCCAATGTTTTCTTCTCTCTCTTCCTCCATTCTACTCACTTTATTCATTGTTTCCTCTTTTCCTCCACTTCGAAAGATACTCTCTCCATGAGAGGATATTATTTGAACTGTTATCTTTTCTCAGCCTTTGGGGTCTTAGCAATATTCCTCTTGCCTTTGTCTTGCACTAGTTTTTTGCTCGTTGTTGTTGTTGTTGATGCTTCCTTTGGTGTTGTTTCCTACAGAGAGCTTTCCATTCTATAGCCATGCTCACCAGTTCATTGAACCTAGAGGAGTTGTAATAGTACTTCTAAGGATCTTCCTCTGCCCAATGAAATTTCCTATGGATCCATGGATAATACACCTTCGCGCAAAGGTTCTTGCATATGAATTGGGGATCATATAGATTGTAGTCCTTGGTGCTAAAATCAAAATTTTCTAAATTCTTTTCCTCAACATCTATATCCTTCAAGCTCTAAATCTCGTACAATCCAAACCGCAAAGGAAGAGTAGGCCATGGTGCCTTCTTCCTTATGTGAAGTCCTACTAATAACACTGTGGAGATATGATATGAAACCTCTTACATGAAAAACTTATCCGTGGAAAACCTTGGTAGCACATGTGTAGATTTTTCTCCACTAAACATGCTGATGAAGGTGCCACCAGGTAACTCATACCAATATGCAATGTTCAGTAATGCCTATATCACTTCTTAGGAAATTCAAGATGGATCCCACTCAAAGATGAACTTGTAAACTAGGATGATGAAATGGCCAGATAGCCTCGCCATGACACCTCGGTAGCTGCACTCAAAAAGAAAATTGCAATAAATGTTCACATCATTCTCTGATTGTTCCATGTCCAACCCAAGCCAAGAAACTAATGTTGGTTACAGATTGCATCAAGTAGGTATGTGGACATAGAGAATCTTGCTTGCTCATCATTGGGTGGATTCTAGGCATTAGTCGCATGCACTTTCAGCTGAAGAGCCAATATATCTGATCCGTTGAATGGCCTTCCTTCATTCACCAACTAGCCCAACACAACCACCTAATTCTGCGGAAAGGTCTTCATGCTCTCTTGACCATACAAATGACATTAAAAGATGATCAACAGTTGGTAGGACTTTCTGAGTGACCTATCCTTATAGAATCACTGGGTGTTGACCTGAACTTTGACGACTCTTTCAACCAACACTTCATGATGTCTCTAGTGTTACATTGTTGTTGGGGTATAGAAAAGTGCATCCATGTGGTTCACCGATTATGGTAAGTTGATCCAGGTGGATATTGGTGGCTACTCGCCAATTCCACTTGGACCCCCACCATTGTTTATTTCAGTTTTTCAATTTCCTTATTTGTAGCACAATTTACCTTCTAGAGCCGTTTTGAGGCCCAATGGTATTTTTTGGAAAAGAATGGGAGCAAAAATGTGTGCATTGTCTAATCTTTCTCATCCCAAAGTTGTAGTCCTCGAATAGATATTTCTAACAAGGTATTGTGCACATCAAATGGAGATCGTATCCCAAAGTTACGACCCTAGGAAGTTGATGTACCAATTTACCCAAAACTAGGCACATAGTTTGGCGCTTCATCTCCTAAGGTTAGGGTTTTATTTTTATCTTTAAATAATATTTGCCATAATGTGACATTGGATCATGGTTGACAATGTTTTATTTTCATATATAGACAATATCTATCACAATGTCAAATTGGAACATTGTTTATCATGGTTGACCATAATTATAAACCAAAGGGATTTATATTAAATAGTAGGATTAATATTATAAAAATTATAAATAATATTTCGTGTTGAGACAATATTTGTCACAATGCAATTTGGAGCATGGTTGCCTTGTTGACATGATTGATTTTCTTATGGAGACAATATTTGTCACAATATGATACGACCATGATTGATTTCATATTAAGGAAATATTTGTCACAGTGTGATATTTGACCATGTTGACCTATGATTATAGGACAAGGAGATTTATGTTAGACCAAAGGATTAATATTATAAAACCCCTAAATAATATTAAACCCTAGGAATATGAAGCCTCAGATTAATGAATCCAACGGATTCATACTATAAAACCAATGGAATATTAAACCAAATGGATTAATAGTAAAACCCCAAGGGATTATAAACCCAAGGGAATAATATTAAAGTTAAGGAATAAATATTATAAACCCAGGTATATAAACCCTCTGATAAATATTATAAACCCAATGTTTTGATGTTATAAACCCACGGGATTCATATTATAAATCCATGGGAATAATAAACCCAAGGGATTAATACTAGAAACACAAGGAAAATAAACCCAAGGGAATAGTATTACATTGAAGGGATTAATATTATAAACCCATGGGATTGATAATATAAACCCATGAGATTGATATTATAAACTCAATAAATTTATATTATAAACCCATGGGAATAATAAACCCAAGGGATTAATAATAAAAGCCCAAGGGATTATAAACTTGAGGGAACAATATTACACCAAAGGGATTAATATCATAAACCCAAGGGATTGATATTATAAACCCCAAGGGATTGATATTAAAAACCCATGGGAATAATAAACCCAAGGTATCAATACTAAAAACCCAAGGGATTATAAACCCAAGGAAATAATATTACACTGAAGGTATTAATATTATGAACCCAAGGTATATAACTCGAAGATAAATATTGTAAACTATAAAATGATCATGGTTGATCATGGTTAATTTTCATATTGAGACAATTTGTAACAATACGACATCGCACCATGGTTGACCATGATTGATTTTCATATGCAGAAAAGCTTTATCACAATGTAACGTTGGACCGTGGTTGATTTTCATATTAAGAAAATATTTGTCACATTGTGACATTACATCATGGTTGACCATGATTATAAACCAAGGGTATTTATAATAGACTGAAGGATTAATATTATAAACCGTATTAATAATATTAAACACTAGGAATAAGAACCCTTTGATTAATAAACCGAAGAGATTCATATTGTGAGGAAGAGGAATCATAAACCAATGGGATTAATACTAAAAACCAAATGGACTATAAAATCAAGGGATAAATGTTATAAACCTAGGGGATTCACATTAAACCCCGAGGAATAATAAACCAAAGGGATTAATACTAAAATCCCCAAGATATTATAAACCTAAGGGAATAATATTAAATTTAAGAGATAAATACTATAAACCCAAGTTATATATACCCTAATATAAATATTATCAACTCTAAAAAAACATGGTTGACCAAGGTTTACAATGATTGATTTTCATATTGAGACAGTCTTTGCCAGAATGCAACATTGGACCATGGTTAAGCATTGTTTACCATGGTTTATTTTTATATTGAAACAATCTTTGTCACAATGCAATATTGGACCATGGTTGACCATGGATAACAATGCTTGATTTTCATATTTAGACAATCTTTGTCACAATATGATATTGGGACATAGTTGACCATGATTATAAATCGAAAGAATTTATATTAAATCGTATGATTAATATTATAAACATTATGAATAATAGTTCGTGTTTAGACAATCTTTGTCAGAATGTGATGTTGGACCATGGTTGACCATGGTTGACTTTCATATGGAGATAATATTTATCATAGTGCGACGTTGCACCTTGGTTTACCATGGTTGACCATGATATATTTTCTTATGGAGACAATCTTTCTCACAAAGCGATGTTGGACCGTGCTTGATTTTCATATTGAGAAAATCATTGTCAAAATGTCACGATGGGCCATGGTTGACCATGATTGTAAATGAAGATGATTTATATTAGACCCAATGATTACTATTATAAATCTTATCAATAATATTAAACCCTAAGAATAATAACCATTAGATTAATAAACCCAAGGGATTGATATTATAAATCGAGGGGAATAATAAAACAAAAGGATTAATATTAGAAACCCAAGGGCTTATAAGCCTAAGTGAATAATATTAAACTGAAGCGATATATATTATAGACCCAAGGTATATAAACCCCAAGGTAAATATTATAAACCATAAAATAAGCATGGTTAACCATGGTTTACGAAGGGTGATTTTCATATTGACGCAATCTTTTTCTTAATGCATTGTTGGACCATGGTAGACCATGGTTGATTTCCATATCAAGAAAATATTTGTCACAATGTGATATTGGACCATGGTTGACCATAATTATAAACTTCGGCTATTTATATTAAACCCCAGGATAAATATTATTAAACCTATGGATAATATTACAATTAGGAACGTTAAAGTTAATATGATAAACCCAAGGGATTAATATTAAAAACCTAATGGATTAATATTATAAACCCTTTGAATTAATATTATAAACTCAAGGGATTAATGAACTGAGGAGATTAGTAATATATAAATCCAAGGGATTATATTTTAAATCCAAATGATTAATGAACCCAAGGGATTAAGGTTAAATGTTAAGATTCATATTATAAACCCTTGGATTAATATTACAAACCATACGATTAAAAAACCAAACATTAAACCCTATTATTAAACGAAATATTATCAACCCCAATATTAAAAATCGACATTACAAACCCTAATACTAAATATAATATTATAAAACTAATACTATAAACCCCAATATTATGAACCTAATAATAAATCCTAATATTATAAACATGATAGTAAACACAATATTTTAAACCCAATATTAGAAACCCTAATATTTGAAACTCTAACATTAAACCCCAATTTTGTAATGTGAGGTTGCAACATTGAATAAATTTCCATGTAAGGCAAGGCTACGATTGATTATATTTTACCATGATAACCTAGGTTGACCATGTTTGACAATATGAATCTTGGTTGGCCATGTCGAGCATGGGTTAATAACGTTTTTTATATGCTGATTATGGTAACTATGATTGACCACATTAGTAAATGTGGTTAACTAATTTTTAAACGTCACATTGAGACATTTGATAAATTGGCGCATTGTGGCACCATTGTGATGTTCAACAAATTGTTTTCACACTATGCAAGGTAACATTGCAACCAAGTTTTTCACAATGAGACAATGATTTGCCACATTGAGATGTTTGACTAATTTGATGATGGTTGACAATAGGTTTCTATGATAGATTATGGTTGTCTATAATGATAATGAGAGGATATTGTTGACTATGTTTTCACTATGGTTAACATTTGTTTTACTACAGTTGAACATGGTTGACTATTGTTTTCCACGTTCATTCTAGAAAGATTGATTATGTTTGACTTTTATCATTACATTGACTATTATTAAATCTGTTAAACACATGGTTGACCTACTTCAATCATGGTCAACTATTAAACATTTCCCGTCTATAGCCTAATGGTTAAGAGCATGTGTTTCCTCCTAAGAGGCCACAGGTTCAAAACCAGAGGGGGGTAGAGTATGTATGCCTTTGTAGACTTAACAGTCAAAACACTACGTGGAGGTGGGTCCCTTGTCCCACAAATAAGGGGGTCTCATACACCAATTTGGTGTTTGGCTTGGCCATGACCTTAAAAATGGGTATTATTATTATTATTATTATTAAATGTAATATAATTATATTATATAATTATTTTAATTATATATTGAAATATATTGTTAATATTAATAATTAGGTAATATCTAAATCGCCATATTAACCTATTATATATTATTAACAATTATATATGGTTAATTAACCATTATATTATTAATAATATTTTAATTAACCTATTTACTCATATTTATATGAATTAAATCATTATAAATTATATTTTTATTGAAACATATATATATGAGAGTTAATAATAAAAATTAATATTATAAACCAATATTATAAAGCTATGTAATAAATATTATATATTAAACCATAATATATATAAATTTTAAAGAATATAACTCTTAATATATTAATCCCTAATACTATAAATAATTATATATTATTAATTAATATAATGTTTATTTAACATTTTTATTATTAAAAATATTTTACTAATAATTTAACATTTATCATATATTTTTAATAGTATATTTACTAATTATTTAATATTTCATAATACATTTATTTATAATTTAATAACATTATTTCTATTATTAATATTACAATTTAATTGAGGCTAGAGGCTCATTCTACAGGGCACCATGATACGTAACCTTATCTGTCCATCATCAAAATTGAAATTTTGCTCATGCCTACCATTTTTTTTGAAACTATATAAAATAAATTAACTATACAAAATATTTAAATAATGTCTCCTCATAAAAAATTGAAGAAATTGGAACCCTCTCAACTCATGTTAAATGCCTATTTAAAATGGATTTATGTTGATATAATATTAAGTTTATTGACTTTAAAATTAGTATTAATATTAAAATTAAAACATCTACATTTACCCACTAACTAAAACAATAAAAGTACTACAACAAATCTTGTTTTAAATTCATTAAATTTTCATTTTCCATGTGCCTAATGAAGCGTGTTTTCATTTTCCTTTATGCATAATGAAATAGTGTTGTGGATTCTTCCTTAAAACAATAAAAAATTATATATTTATGACTCTAGTTAACACCATTCTTCTTTAAAACATTGATATCACGTTTCTTTTGAACAAAAAAACTCAATAACAATGTTTAATGTAAATTTGATTTCTTTATTAAACTTTTATTAACAGTACTTCCATGTTTCTTATTTTCCATTTTCATCGATAATCTTTTATAAAATCTCAATAATAACCCAATTTATTAAATTAAATTTTATAAAAAAAATTTAGAGGTATTCCGTAAGTTTTCATGTCGGCCAATGACATCGATATTCTTTTGCAATCCATAAAGCAATTGAAAAATTGCAAAGAACAGACAAATGGTGTTCTAGATTATGTTGTAGATTAGGGATATCAAGTACATTCGTGCTAGGGTTCGGTAGAAAAATGGTTCTCAATACTCAAGTAGAAACACATCTCTGCATCGAGTGCTAGATTGTTTTGATCCAATAGTTATCATTTTCGCCTGATGAAAAACAACTAGATGTAAGTGATAATGTAGACTAGTTCAATGGGTTCAAAATGGATTGGATTAAAAATTTATTTTCAATGAAATCTCTATTATCTCTAATTGATAGTGGGTAGTTAATTTGTTCTAGAAAAATTGTCTAACTCGATTAAAGTGGAAATTAATTAAACTAAAAACTTCATCTAAAGAGGTATATTTAAAATAGTTCATGCACTGTGTCTAATTTGTATATTTAAACAAAGAGATCAGTATCTTTTGTAATAAATTTTGATTTTCAATCAACTTTATTGAAATACCCCCTTCCAAAATGTATTAATGTATAAAACATGTTCTAAACTAAATGTGTATTATATAAATTGTATTATAGCATTAATAATTGCTTGGTATGAAATGACTCAAGGGATGATGAATGTTTCCTTTATTTTATTAATCACTTATTAAACTAAGTTTTAATTTTTTCCCTATGATTGGCTAAGAACAATATTAAAAGGTTGAAATGGAAATTTAAAAAGTATTAAAGCCTTATAAATAGAGAATCAGATTTTCCATGTGACTGGCCAAGAACAATATTAAAAGGCTGAAATGGAAATCGAAAGGGCAGTAAAACCTAATAAATAACACAACACATAAGTTTCAAATTCAAAATCGACAATGAATTAATGTTGAAAATTTCTTCAGGGTCAATAACCACATTAACAATGCAATATACAATGCTTTAATATTAACAACTATGTGTAGGAACTCCATTCATATTTTCCCAAAACTAACAGTAGAGATAATTTATGTAAAAAATTCAAAGATTTTTAACCAGAAAGCCTTTGCAATGTATTGCTATTGATGAATTCCCTTCCCTTGACTTCACATATACTATTGTGGCTAACTAGAAAAACGTCTTACACCCCACTCCTCTCATGTCACTCATTGCTAATGTATTTTCCCTAGTTTATGACATGATGTACATACTCCCATAATTGAAATCAAAATTTCTCATCTATTACTGAACAATAAATCAAAATATTAGAGTGATAAATAATAGATCACTAATACATGAAAATTTAATGACTAATGAACAATTAAAACTAAAATATGATGGATTCTTTTAGAAAAATTAAACAAAATTAAACATTTGATGGAATGCTAAACAAACCACTATAAAAAAGCGACTTGATTTTGCATATGGAGATGAAATCCTTCAGCTAGATAATGGAGTCATTAACCCATCACAATAAAGAGCTAATTTAATGAGAGAAGGGATCTAAAAACGCATTCCTCCACATTCCTTCCAGGATTCTCTTCACATTCCTTCCTGCAAGGCCCTTCGAGGGCCATGATGATTGTAATGTGCAAACCTGCTAAACCTTAGGATAGAATGAAAGGAAATGAATTGAAATCAACCTCATGATGGAATGGTTGGAAGGATTTGTAATCATAATAAACAGGATGGATAATTATGAGATTTGAATTTTTGAACGCACATATTCTAAATGTAACACATATGCACAAAATGCAACACATTTGAATGCATCTTTCGACAATTTTATTTTCAATTCTATTTTTTAGAAGTAGGCATACCCGCATACTTTTAAGAATGGCATGCATAGGCATTCACTCATTAAATGGAATGGACAAAATTCTTGCCAATTGGTATGCCTCTTTTCCAAGTGGTTGAATAGGAATAAGTTTGAGAATAAGAACATTTATAAGTTTCAAAACCAAACCAAATTGTGATGCATGTTTTATAAGTTTTATTTTTTTAATTCATTTTTCACTAATTAAGATAAGTGTTAATCAACAATAGTCGTAGTAATTTTTTAATCATGTGTTGTAAAAAAATAATTGAAGTATGGTTTAAACATATGATTTAGATATCAAAGGAAGTTAGCACTTTCCATTCCATTTGTTTATGGAGTGGCTACGATGCGAATATACCAACATCTTTCAATTTACACCATCAAGTTGAAAAAATTAATTAGAAAAATCATTAAAGTTCCCAATTCCAATAGGGACATCTATTGGTGTAATTAATAAAATACTATATTAATTATAATCAAAATTTACTTTTTATATAATTTTAAATTAAAATCTACTTTGAGAAAAATAAATAAATCTATATATAACTAAATATTAGTTCTGCAAATAAATATTTAGTTCTGCAAATAAAATTGAAGGCATGAAAAATAAATACATTCCTGGAATGTCTTTCTTCCAATAGTGGAAGCTTGCTGTGCCAACCATATTCCACAATATATCCTATCTACAACCACAAAATTCAAATGATTGGAAAAAGCTCAAAGGCACAGATGTATATGATATTAGAATTGTTCCCTGGGCACTCGAATGATCTAATTTTTTTGAACAAATTTGTAATGAATACATAAAAAAAGATAAATTTGCCAAAAAAATTTGATACCCAATTTAATTCAGTTGTTTTGATTTCTCCATATCAATCTCCTAGACTCACTTGCCTTGAAAGACTATATGTCGTAATCTTTTGGACAGATTCTTTTAAATATATCGTAGAAGTATTAAGCCATCCACTCTGTCATATTAAAATCCTTGAACATTTCTAGGTAACTAAAATTGATCTAGCAATATTCCCATGATCTATAACAAAATGAATTAAGCGTCTTAGATGTAGAGGAAAATACTCCACATGTGGTAAGTTAGGTTCTTTGAAAACTTCTAATTATTAACTAATTTTTCTGTGGTAACTTAGGTTTTTTTAAAACTTTTCATTATTAACTAATTTTTTGGGATTGTTATTGTATAATATGAATTAGTTTTCCATTTAGTTTTTATGGTTAATGAGTTTTCAAGATATAGTTGTCTTGTATCTAAGTTACACATGTATAAATAAGTAATTTTATCATTAATACGGTTATTTCAATGTGTTATATCATTGTGGAATTTATTCAAATTTGTACACTGGTATACAGCTCTGTACGACTTGTTTCTCAACTCCATGAATTATACGTGAAGGATTGAGACAAGAAAGCTGAGAGGGTGATGAAGCATATGTGATTTGTTTGATGAGAACATGTTGCTGAGAGGTGACCGAGAGACAACCAATATATTTGTTAGAGTTATGTTTTGGTCATCGTAGGGAAGGCTGAGTGGGCATTTTTGTGGAAAAGGTTATGATCTGGATGTGATAAATTTCTTTGGCTGCAGTTGGTATTTTGTTTCCATACAGGAACCTGAAGACAGTGAGAAGGAAAGAGTCGTTGCCCAGAATTTTCGCTGAAAAGATTTCTGCTAGAAGGATATTCGAGTGACTAATATTCGAATCTTGTTGAATTAAGTAAAGGTATCCAACCACATGTTGCTCATAACCTTCTTGAGTTTGCGATTTAATCTATGTCAAATTATTTTTTTTAAATTGAATCTCCTAGGTTTGTGGGTTGGAAGCACAACATTCAGCCTAACTTCTGTATAAAAGAAAGGGTTTGATTTTTTTTATTTTTTCCTGTAAACTTGGTCAAACATGAAAGGGGAACTTCTTTATTCTCATTAAAAAGGGTAGAAAAAACAAAACATAAAGAAGAATAATCATTCAATTATGACGAATTGCAATTTTCAATGGTGAATTTCTTTATTGTGGTTAAAAACCGTTAAAAAAAAAAAAGGGGGAAGAATAATCCTATTTTATGGTTTGTGAAATTTGAAGTTTAAAGCATGAAGAGTTGTATTTAAGTGTTTTATTAAAATTTTCATCAAGTTTATTTAAAAGAAAAATGAATTCTTGAAGTGAAGAGTAATAATAAATGTGAAAGGGAGTTATTCATAAAGTTTTTTAACCATAATTTTTTTTAAAGAATTCTTAGAGTGTTTTAAACAAGGAAATAGCAGGAATTGAACATTGATCTCAACTAGATTAGTTTTGAAGCCCGCCATCACACCACAACAATTAGCTATTTAAATAAAAGGATAAACGTACTTACATTTTACTTAAAGGGTATTGCACATATTTGTTAAAAATAACACTAAGAGGGGGGGTGAATAAGTATTATCTAATCAATAATTTTTCATTTGCCAAACAGATTTATATATGCTACTTCTGTGAAGTGAACTAGCGTGTACATGCTATTGTGATTAGAGAAACCAACGTATACACAAAGAACTTGTGATTTAGTCAATTTGTCATGTGTTGATCTTTAACCAGTGCATTAGTAACTGATTAAACAGTGCAGTGAAAATAGAATAAACCATCACACGTAAGTAACACACATGAACACCAAGATTTAAGGTGGAAACCTAATGTGGGTGAAAACCACCTACTGCTCTCATCTATGTCTTCTTTTAATAATAAGAAAATATGTTTACAATATTGTATTGGTGCATACTCATACCAGTACGCAGACACCCACTTGTAGATGCCTACAACCTTATCTCATTTTCCAGCTTCTACTAGAAGGGAGATGCAACCCCCTAGCTCCTGTACTAGCTAATGTGTTCACTAGTACGTAGGTGTTGGCCTACAGAAGGCTATGACCTTCTCTCTTCTTCCAGGGATTGTGTTCATAAATTTTCAGACTTGATGCTCTTGGTACACAAAAATACACATGAAAGCCTCGTTCCATCAAAATTTCATACTGGACCCATCAAAACTTTCAAACTGCATCAATCAATAAACAATTAGTTTGAATAGTCAGATCATTGTCACCAAAGCATTGTCGTGAACCAAAAAAACTATGTGTACACGCCCTTCTGCCGCGACGAACCAGCATATAGATCTGCAAATACTAACTCATAACTTTGTTGCAATTCTGGACTTCAGACAAACCTAGATCATGACATTTAAAGAATAAAACAGGTGTATATAATTAGATCTATCCCAACCAATGTCAGATCATTCAATGATAAGTCATTTCATGTCTCATGATCCTGATGCAACATTGAATTCAAGGTGCACAAAATACTTTAGATAAAATCACAAACATAGCCCTTGCGACATAAAATATACTTCAGATAGAAGTATTCCTTAGCATCCATTTTACTTGCACACTTTGTTCTTATGATCTTCTTCTCCTTATATAGTTTTAGGCCTTTCTCAATACCTTAGACCAAAACCACTTCGTACCCATGCTATTCTTGGACGGGATCAAATAGTCATTACTCCGCTAAATATTTTGGGCTAATAACATGGTATTGGCCCCTGGTATTATCTCCTCTTGAATTTCCTAGATTTTCCAATATATACGCGCTTTTCTTCTTCTGAAAGTGTGTGTATACGTATAAGCTCTTTTTTTTTTTTTTTTCTGTCAACCAGCGTGTATACACTATTTTTACTAAGTTGACTTACGTATAAATCTTAAACTACTTATCACCATCCTTTACCTTCAAATTCTTCATTTTGATTAGTAGACTGTAGTTCCATCTTCCCGTTCTTGAATATTAATTCCTTGTTACATCTGAACAGACTTGTTACCCTGTGGGTTGCCTTTTATCAAAATTGTACTGACCTATGAGTGAATTTCCATCAAGGACAACACTTGTATCATAATTCCAACAATACCCCCCTATGAACTTGATGGAAACCATGCTAGTGTTGATTACTGCAGGCTGTAGAAACTGTTAGAGATAACAAGCAACACCAAAATAGGAAACACCAAAATACTCTCCCCCTTTGACATCAAGGGCAAAGGGTGGACAAAGCTATTCTCCCTCTTTGTTATACATTATGTTGTAGATGCTCCCCTTGAGTACATTTTGATTCTGCAGAGATATGTTTCAAAAGAATAACATGACTCTATAACTCAACTAAGTGAGTATGACGTCCCTATGACCAATCACTCATACATACATCAATCACCCAACCAAGTGGGGATACACCATATTTGACTCATCCACCCAACCAAGTGGGGATATACTAATTTTTTATACATGACAAAATTACAACAATTATTATATCATCCATCCCATGTAAAGTGGGGATACAAATTACATCATATGTCCAATAGGACTCATTCAAATATAGACCATGACAAAAGAAGTCATATCACAACCTAGATCTTTACATAACTTCTGTAAAAAATGATATAAGTATCTGAAGCCATAGCTGAACTCATCAACCATGATGCCAACAATGTAGAATGTGTGTGAAGGCTAATGCTCCCCCCATGTGAAACATGTGCATTGTCAACAAGTCATTCATCAAGGTATCTTTGTCAGTTAGATAAAAATCAATGAACAAAGCATGTCGTTAGAATGTAATCATCAATATTAGACAAAGCACCCATATCAAAGTCTAACCCACTGTTTTTCTGTCAGAAAAACATATATGCTACTTCAGCGATAGAAACTCATGTGTATACGTGAGTATGCTTCATGAAACCCATATATAATAAATTTCCTTTGAAAATTGGATTTAACAGTAGGATGATGCAGCAACTACGCCAAAATTTTGTCTGAGATATTCAAATGTTTCTCTGGGAAGTGGTTTAGTGAATATATCAACAACCTATTCTTTAGAGGGAACATACTCCAATTTGACCTTCTATTCAAGAACTTGTTCTCGTAGAAAATGGTAGTTAATGGGTATGTGCTTGGTCTTTAAGTGCATGACAGAATTTTTCGAAATACTGATGGAACTTGTATTATCACATAGAATGGAGATGGGTGGAGTACATGTGATCTGAATGTCTTGCAATGTTTGCATCATCCAAAGTAGTTGAGTGAAACAAGATGCAACAACCACATATTATGCTTCAGTGGTAGATAAGCCAATCAAACTTTATTTCTTGCTAAACCAAGACACTAGCTATGAACCCATATAGAATGCACCTCCACTGGTGCTCTTTTGTTCATCTACATTTCCTTCCTAATCTGCATTTGTATATGCATGAAGAGTTGGATCTGTATCTTTAGGATACCATAGTCCAAAGCCCAGAGTTCCTTGACAATAATTAGCAGTTTATCATTTTCAATATTTGTGTATAAATTTCTATTTGCCGAACCTTTTGTGAAACCTTGTTGTTGTAGATATTTGTCAAGGTAGTAATACCAAGCCCTTGGAGCCTATTTCAGACCATATAGAGACTTTTTGAGCTCACATATGAGTTTTTCATCATTTCCAAGAATGAATCCTTCTAGTTGTTTAATATATACTTCTTCTTCTAGATCTCCATTAAGAAAAACTGATTTTACATCCATTTGATATACTTTGAATTTTCAAAAACTAGAAAGAGGAAGAGACATCCTTATGCCTTCAAGTCTAGCAACAGGTGCAAAATTTTCTTCAAAATATATAGCTTTTGTTGAGCATACCCTTTACAAATAAGTCTTGCATTATTTCTAATAACTTCTCCATTTCCATTCAAATTATTTTTAAATATCCATTTTGTTCCTATAACATTTTTATCATGAGGCCTAGGAACTAATTCCCAAGTGTCATTCGTTTCAATTTGGTCAAGTTCTTCATCCATGGCCTTGACCCAACATTCATCTTTGCAGGTTTCATTCATATTTTGAGGTTCTGTGGAGGATAGTAATGCTAGATAAGTTGAGGTCCCTATAAGAGTTCTTCTTGTCTATACTCCAGACCCTTTTGCTCTTAGAATTTGAGATTCTGGATGATTCTTCTGAACATGCCTGGATGGATTCTTTTCCCATTCTATTGTATCTTTTTCTGTTGCTTCATTGGTTTCTTCTTCTATATCATTTTGATTTGATGCAAGAGAGAATTCCCCATCTTCCTCATTTTCATATTCCTCTATTGATTTCATTTGTTCCAGATTTCTGCATGCTTCATCAATTACAACATTAATGCTTTCAACAATTTTCCGAAGTATTTTGTTATAAAATTTGTATCATTTACTTCTGAATGAATAACCAAGAAGAATTCCTTCGTCTGCTCTGGATTCAAACTTACCAAGTTTTTCATTAGTCCTCTTGATGAGACATTTGCTTCCAAAACCTCTAAAGTGTTTTATAGTAGAAGTCTTACCATACAAAAGTCCATATGGAGTTTGATTGCTATTTACCTAAACATTTGCTTTGTTGAGAATAGTCACAAAAGAAAATGCAGCTTCACCCCAGAAGGTTGTAGGAGTTCTAGGTTCATCAAGCGTCACTTGAGCCATTTGTTGAACTGTTCTATTCATTCTTTCCAACATGCCATTTTGCTAAGGATTTCTTGCAATGGATAGTTTCCTTTTTATTCCATGTTGTTCACAAAAGTAAAATAATTCGTCTGATATGAATTCTCCCCCTCGATTAGATCTGAGACATTTGATTTTTCGATCTGATTCATTTTCTACTAAAGCTTTGAAGGCTTTAAATTTTTAAGTGCTTCATATTTATGCTTTAGTAGTCTTATCCAACACATCCTGGAAGAATCATCAATAAATAAAATAAAGTATTCTTCTCCACAACGTGAATTTGTCCTTGTTGGTCCACATAAATTAGTATGGATGAGTTCAAGAGGCTTACTTGATGATCCTTCTTTTTCATTGAAGTGAACTCTAGTTTTCTTACCGACTTGACATGGTTTGCATATAGTATTTCTGGGATGCTGATATCTGGAAGATCACGAACTTCCTTGAGTTTGCATGCTTTTCTTATCTGAGAAAAGCTTAGATGTCCCAATCTTCTATGCCATAGATAGTTTTGACTTTTTGTTTTGCTTAGATAGCATTGTTATTGTCCTCCTTTGAGTATGTATAAGTTGTTCAGAGTTCTTATTCCCTTGATCATGGTCTTTCTTGTATCAAGCTCACGAACCACACACCCATTTGGTCAAAACACAGCTTCATTTCCTTGATCACACATTTGACTGACACTCAATAGGTTATGCTTTAAACCATCTACATACATGACATTTCTAGCTTTAACCTGTTCTTTCAAGAAAATAGAACCTTTACCTTTAATGAAAGCTAGAGCGTCATTTCCAAATGAGACATTCTTTTCCTTTTCTAAAGCATTATATGAATGAAGTTTCTCTTTATAACCTGTCATGTGTTTGTAACATCCGTTGTCAATGTGCCACTAATTTTCTTATCCTTTTGCATATAGAGCTATGCCACATCTTTTTCATTGAGATTCCTTCTTTCTCAATATCTTGGGATTTAATGATGTTTTCTCCTTTTGAAGTGATGGCCAAAATTTTCTCTTGCATTCAGATTCTTCATGACCAAAGTTGCTACAAATCAAACATGCTACTTCATTTTTAAGAGGATAAAAGTTATTATAGTAACTTTTCTTGATTCTTGTTACACTACTTTGATTTTGGGCTTGTTAGGGTCCCACCCTAACCCCCTTATCTATGTAATGGGACCACGTCATAGTTAAGAGTCAATAAAGCCCATATTAATAATTGTAAGTGGTTAATCCGCAAATAATAAAGGAACCACAGTTAGTTGCAAATGGGCCGTAGTATTAGATAGAGGGTATTAGTAATAAGCGGTATTGACCCGTGGTATTACTCGTAGGAGTCATATATAAAGGATAGTAACTCCCTGCGAGGAGCATCGTGTCTTATTTTTGTAATTGAGCTCTGCTCTATTGGAGGTTGCCCCCTCGAAGAGGCAAGTGAACATTACTCTCTGAATAATAAAGTCATTGCCATTCTGTGTTCTCGATATCTTTTCTTCGCATATTCTGTGTTCTCGGTCTCTTTTCTTCGCATATTCTGTATTTGGGTATCATTTGCATGTTAAGAAGCATAACAGTGAAGGCATGGTTCGTGAAAAACATAGCCATGCGAACTAGCAAACATGAAAGATATAACGATGAAGACAAACACACTTTGAGTTTAAATGCGTCCACAAAAGATAAAAAAAAGTGAAAGCACATGACATGCACTATGTGGACTTTCCATGGTGCTATTCTACACTACATGCAAATGTTAAGCATACGCATTCTCCTAAATGTGACATGCAAGAAAATGTGAGAATGGTAGACCACTTACGTCGCACAAGTGTGCTTGCTGTGTAAGATTCCTCCAATGCAAGAGTGATGGATCATGTGATTTGAGTGGAGGAAGAAAAATCTGGGTGTTTGGTTGATATTCAATGCAAAACATAGAGTGATGAGGAGCCTTCATATTTCAACAATTTCCTAATCAGAAGTGAAATCAACCTTAGGATAGTGAGGGCCTGACATAACCATCCGCTCAGGTTGAAGTTCCTTGATAGCCTACAGGGTTTCGACTTTGTTGACAAGTAGATCATCGGAAACTATTGGCTTAGGCATATCAACAATGAGTGAATCAACATCGTGATTGAATGAATAAGTACAAAGATCACGATAGACACGATAAAAAAATTGTGGGATGTTTGTCGGCATCCTCATGATTTAATGAATCATGAGAGGGGTAGATGAGAAGCAAGGATGTTCACCCTCTGTGCTTTTAGAAGCGATAGATGATAGATTGGATGGATTTTCAGTGGAAGATGTGTCCTCTTAGTAATGTAATGACAAACTGACATCCGATGTGTCCTGTGAATTATTAGAAGTAGAAACATCTAGAAATGAGTTTTCAAAGGGGAAATCAATAGTGGCAGAATCACAAGGGATGTTAGGATAGAGTGGATGAGGCATGGATGGAAGGGAGTAATCCTTCACCATAGGTTCTTCTTTAGATTCTCGCACACATTCATCATGAATGATGGCGCGGGTTGGCTGCATAACACCAACTCCGTCAACAACTTGTTCCTCATTCACAACAAGTGTGGAGTCTGGAACGAAAGAACATAAGACAATACAGTCTGAAGGATCAATGGAATGTAGGGACAGAGGCTAAGGGAATGAATGCACGTGACAACCAGTAGGCTTGCAAGCCAAATTTACGCAGATATCAAGAGCGGGTGGGGTGGGAGGATGTGATAGTTCAACAGATGTGTGTGCCTGTTCTCCCACATCACTCTGTGGTGGTGGAATTGTTCGATGAGGTGAAGGTGGACAGTCACTTGTGACTGCCACTGTGCCTACCTATGATTGCGTAGCTCCATCACCGAAGTATGCTAAGTGGGATTTGAATGAGTTCAAGAATTATGGATTTTCGGATATGTAAATAAGATACTCAAATCTTTCATTGAGAAATTCCCAATCAATTTCATCTTCGGGAAATCAATATGCAAGGTTACGAAAGCGCATGTAAAATTGTTCAACAAATTCATTAGGTTCTTTCTGTAATTTGAGAATTTCTTTGTTGAGTGCTTTACATTAAAAATGATTGAAAGCACCATCTATCTCTACAACCAAATGAGAAAGAGAATGAATATATTTTTCGGGCAGCATCACACACCAATGCATTGGGTGCCCTCGAAGCGTGTATGCGAGCAGCACATAGGCCATGTAATTTCAAAGATTTCATGTCTTTCACATGAGCCTACAACACTGACCACATTCCTAACCAAGGCTACATAGCCTCCACCATCGTATGTTTTATGTGACAAGTTATCCCAGAGCTCTTTCGAGATTTCAAAATTGTTTCCATAAGACATACACTCCAGAAGGGAAACTCTATAGTTAGTCATGATGAATATGCAAAGATTCAAAACAGATGTGAGGACTCAGCTTGTCATCTAGCCCTCCTTCTAGCGCCAAAATGTTGACGATGCAGGACCCGCCAACATGTCAGGGGATCTCCCCAGTAAGAAGTCCCAACTAGACCTCAGACCATTTGGTGTAGGAGTCCTAGCAGTGGGTCGTATGGTATCACCTTGATCATGGTTGCACGCAGAGGAAAGAAAAATGTCCTTATTGGTAGTAAGGGTGTGACTAGTGCAACAAGCCAAGAAAGGTGCATGAATGGTTCTAACACACGGAAAGTGGAATAAGTGTGCCCCTTGGAAACCTGTGGAAACACGTGGCTTGGAAGGGAACACATGAGAAAAGATAGATCACAAGCTAGAAGGCAAGTAAACCGACGACCTAAAGTGATGGTTAAAACAACAAAACATATCAACAAGATTCATACATACATAAATAGAAAGATTCCATACATACATGGTAAGAAAACAGCTACATATATCGTTAACGTAACCAAGACAGCTGAAATACAATAAAAACATATGCATGAAATGTGAGGCTATGTTATATTAAGAAAGATAAAGTTCTAATCATACATGCAACCATGTCCAACTACTAGTCCCGACAACAGAATTTTACAGCAACTGCCGCTTGCTCCTCCAAAGAGATATACTAGCTTTGCACTATGGAGAAGCTAAGGCTCGTTACAATATAGTCCAAGCTTTCTCTAAGAAAAACCTATCGGAAGCTTGGTTCTCAAAATCTTGTACAATAAGTTATGAGATTCTGTAAATAACAAAGGGTGGGGTGACACTTGACATTCCCCTCTATGACTCTTCACCTACTCTCATGACTCTTCAACTACTACATAACTGTTACATTCTACTATCGACACTTGTTCTTTCACTTTCACAAGATGTTACATTACAATCTACACATGTACTCGTGTGAGACAAAAAAGGTTTGAGTAAGTCATGAAAGACATCACTAAGACTCAGACAGTTGTGGGAAGACAAACTCTTTGACATCCTCGTGAACCGATGCCAAGCTTGGTAATCTTTGATGGTGTCTATGTACTCTGTGGTGACATCCTTATGGAAGTGAACTCTTGCCTCTGTTGCATCTGGGTACACTGATTTGGCTCCTCTATCCAACTCGACTGATAACATGTGCATCATAGTCTTGAGTGTAGCCAAACCAGAAACATACTGATGCATGGTGTTTGCACTAATCTTCAAGTTTGTGCTAGTAACCATGTGCATCAAGTCATCAAAGTATGTGTCCAACTCAAGTTGGACTTGGTTCTTTGTCTTCACCTTGGTGAGTGTGCTAATGAATGGGATTACATGCACGCACGCAATGACATCCATGCTCCTGAACACCCATGCATGTGATTGACACCACTGCTCACCCTGTCTGCTCTGTGACAACTGCTGGGATGGGTCTATATCCTATATGGGTGCAGTGTCATTAGTTTGTGCATGTTTTGCCTCCTATTGTACATATTCTTGTCGCGCTTCCTTCTCTCTGCTACACAACTCCTATTTTCCCCTGAGTTGCCCCTTCAACTCTTACAATTCCTTCTATGTTTCCTTGATCATATATTTATCTCTTTTCCTTTGTGCGATCCTCTTGTCACGATGATGCCTCTTAGCCTCAATCTCCAAAGCTTCTTTCATCACAAGTGGATCTGCTTTGAACTTGCATCTTTTCTCTACCTCTACGTTGTCAACAACCTTCCTCTTGCCTTTGTTGCATGCAGGTCTACTATCTTCTACTACTGCTGATGGTGCTGCTAGCTAGGATGCCACTACCATTTCATCTTGATATCCTTGTCTATGAACGACTTGATGTATTCATAGATAGGCAAGCTCATAGACACTTCCTCGACTGCATCCCCAGTTGTGCTCTCAACAGTGTCCTTTGACTTTTCTCTCCTGGAGGCCATTATACCTGTGCTATTGAGAGGTAGACAAACACCTATGATACCTGGAGACATAGAAACACTCATGGAAAGCAATATGTCAGTTGAAAACCAAAGCAAACTTGAGGACTGACTTGCAACATACTTGTGTGATTGATTGTGAAGATTGTGCAATTTCCACCGGGAAGCTGGGAGCCTGACTGCCAAAACTATGCAAGACACAGTCTGGGCTATCAAGAGGTTGCCTGATTGCTGGAACTGCACAATGCATAATCCAACTTGGTTTACTGAGAACTGAAACTGTGCAATGCGCAGTTTCAGTCAGCAAGGGCATGCGAACCCGGTAAACTGCATTATGCAGTTTCTGTGGCCAACTAAGCATTGCCTCCCAGAATTGCTCAGAGAAAGCTTAGGGGTTAGTGCTTGCCAATTTTGTGCATTTTCTAGGAGGAAGGCAAAGCCTTCATTCTTAGGGATGTGCATTGCTAGTTGGGTAAGGCAAGGTTCAGGCCAAGGCAACCCAAACCCGCCGACGGGCGATTGAAAACATGAGAAGGTTTGAATGCATGGCGAGACTGAGTGTAAGAAAGAGTGAATGATCATGCACGAAAACAGTGAGTGAAATATTCAGAAACAGGAAAGTGAGCATGTGTGTGAAGCGAGTCACCACAACGATGACCGTAAGTGTAGAAACAATGTCATGCATATGACAGCAGTGAGATGCAAAGGAAAACTGAAATAGTGCTTCTACAAGCTAACATACATCAAAACAACAACAAGCATTCATTGAAACCAAGTAGAAAAAACTCACACAAGCCAAAATACAAAAAGCACCAGAAAAGCAGCAAAATACATGAAAAGCAGACTTATCCCAAAAAAGCTAAGATGAATGTGCTGAAGACTCCTAGATGTGATGTGGGATGTCAGAGCTGCAAGATCGATGTGAGGAATGAGCTCTGCATCGTCTGGCGAATTAGTTTTGATAAGATCGAGGTTATTACGCGCATGCCACAAATCTAGGAAAAAGCAACACTTGGTGGAAAGTTTCAAAAATGATCTTTGCATGTAACCTCTAGCTACTAAAAATAGATCCCTAAAATCTAGGGATGTTTTTTTCATGTTGTTCTTTGCCTTTTCGGGAAAAGAAGGCCATGCATTAAAACCAAGATTGCTCAATCTCGAAGGGAACCGTTCAATTTGAAGGCACATGCAGTAGTCTGCAAGCCCGGGGATGAAATTTGCGCAGTTTCTGAGCCAAGCAAGGCTAGTTTTCCCTCAGGAATTGCGCAATTTATGGGGTCAACAGGTCACTACCTCCCAAAATTGCGCAATTTCTGGGCTGAAGTCCAGTGTCGGGTTGGATTGCACAATTTCCTGAGGGAGGGCTACCTAGCTGGATTGCACAATTCTGGAGCCCAGCAGGTAGCCTAGCAGAATCGCGTAATTTTCAGGGGGAGCATCTCAGCCAAAAAATTGTCTAAGTCTAGAATGATAGCCTGCGGGTGGGAGATAAACAAGTTGACATGCACAAGCTGGTAGGCCACTAAAACTCAACTGAAGCCTATGTACTTAACAATGCAAGACATGCTGGTAAGGATGGTTGGTAGGGAGGCTCCAAAACGAAGCTAAGGTAAAATTTTATAGGGTGGTTGTAGCTGTTACAACACTTTCCTTACATTGGATTTTGAGCTTCTATCGAAAATCAATCATCCGGGGTCCTAAGACGATAAGATGTAGTTGCCTTATGCATGGCCCATATTACATTAGGATTAGACCTATCATTCTAGTGCAAATAATTTTTGTGGATTCATGACATGGTAAGGTCGATACCATTCACGAAGGCTCAGATGGGTATTTTCTCTAAAACAAGCGGTGGATCCATAGATTCAAGAGTCCAAGAATAGTAAGGTCCAATAATATAGGGAAACATTGGCTTAGGCAGGAGCTAGACATAATGGAAAAGTGTTGCAAAATTCCAAAGGGAAGTAATCAGTGACCCCACACCGAGTCAACGTGATGGTAGCGACTTGGATTCCATGTATGAATCCAAGGTGACATGGTAGCACAATAAGGGCCACACACATGGTAGCCCAATGTTGAGGTGGCCTTATTTGAGTGTTTAAAATTCAGGAAGGCATAACATTCAATTCATAAATTGGATTGAGATAAAATTTATGTGTTGGAAAGATATTGATGATTTGAACATGATTATGGAATTTATTTTCACATTTGAAGGAGTTGTTAAAAGAGGATGTTTTTGTGACCTCATATTCATAACATACCTTGGGTGTTGGGCCAATTCAATAAGTAACACCTTCCATAGACTAATATAGCACAAGGGAGTGGGAGGGAGTGTTGCAACTACCCCCTATGAGGAGGTATATGAGAATATGCACTTATGTCAACCAGCCATACCTCATGATCTACATGTGTGCTGAAGAAGTCAAATCCACATCCCCTCTTTCATCTAAGGAGGTTTTTGTTGATGTAGGGTGAGCACCATCAGATCCCTTCCCTTTCTCAACACTTTTGGACCTAGATTTTTTCTTGCAATGCCCTGCTTTTCTACATCTTAAACTTCCCTTTATGAAATTTGTTGAAGATTTATGTCTTCCTCTATAACTCCTCTTGAAGACTTATTTTTATTTCTATCCTAGGAGTATTTCTATCCTAGGAGTTTTCTCTTGCACATAAGGCATCTATGTTCTGATTTTCCATGTTTTTCATGTCTCATCTCCTTCAATAACAAGGATGAGACTATTTCATCAAAACTTAAAGTATTTGCAATACTACCTATAGTAATAACCATACCATGAGTCTAGTAGAGAACACAACAAAATGATAGACTTATATTCACATAAAATTTTAATATCAACATATAATAGCTAGCTTACCAAATTGAAGGCATTTAGATACTGTGTCACCTAGTCTCCATCAATCATACTCAAGTTATATAGTTTATTTTGCAGGAACAAATTGTTCACCAAGGAATTAAACTAAGACAAATCCCCTAACTTATTCTACAATAATTTCATTGGAACTTTCCCTTAAACATTCATCAATACTAAATCTGAGAGACTATTGTGCTCTTCGCCTTTTGATCGAATTTGGTCCAATCTTCTATTGAAATCCATGTCAGTGCAATTCCTTGATCCACAACAATCTAGTGATCTTTTTCCATAGAAAGATCTTCCATTTTGAGCTTCGACAACTCAAAACTCTTACCATTGAATTTCTCAATTTCTGTCTTTGAATTGCTTGCCATTTCCTTTCACCATAAGAATTGGTTCCACAGATCTCCCACTATAATAGGGTTTATCACAATCCAAAGCCAAAACCTTTAGCCATAAAGGCATGCTTTTGAAGCCAAATTTCTCTAATACAAAATGTTGTTTTTAGCCCTGTACAATGAATTGCTACAAAATATTATTAATAAAGGTAGAAAAGATGCAATGGAACACACACATTTAACATAGAAATTTTTACCCTGGAAACCCAAACTAGGAAAACCAGAAATATATTTCAATATACTATATCTTTACAAGGTTACCATATGACATGTATATCCTGTAGCATCCTTAAACCCCCAATCTGTTAACCATAGATTAGAATACAATCATAGATCCTTAAGTAGAATTGCAAAGCTATGAGTTGAACCACCATTGGCCATGAAACCACTAAAAGTGAAAGTCATGTGTCAAAAATCACCAAAAAAGGGGCGCTAAAAACTACCAATTTGTTTTTTGAGGAATCTACACCCCATCACTGCCGCCCGCCGCCCCCCCCCCTCCCACGCCCAAATAGGGGAGGTTGTTGTCCCCCCCGACCCGCTGATCCACCCAATGCACAAAATTCATGTGTGTAGCTAGTTGTGCAAAGAATATAACACATAGAAAACATAGTTGAAGAATATCATATTAGTTGCATGGTCTAGAGGTCCTATGTACACACGTCCAAGGTATACATTATTATATTCATAGGAATTATTTAATGGTTTATCAAAAGGACCAATATTAGGGACATACACATCTACTCAAACAATCAAACTCATATTGTGTCATATGCCTAATACACTTTCAAGATCATATACAAGATGTTGCCTCCAAAATGAATATTGAGAAAGAAGCTTATACATGGGTTTGTTGTGAAGAAGGATCCTATGAAGGTGGTAGATTGTTGATGCCAAGATAAGAATTTTGGAAGCATCCCACCATTGGCATATTGAACCCAATATATGGATGTCTTAATGAGTTGGTTATATGGAGAGAAATATTGTAGACATTACCATAAGTGATGGGAACCTTAATGCACAAAGTATTCTGTTCTGACACCATATTTTATTGGGCATACATGTTATCTATCAATTCGAATGTTGTTATCATAAACATTCAACACACACTCAATGATCAATTGCTACATATTCACATGGAATTTTATTTATTTGATGCAATTTGTGCCTTAAACTCCTTCCTAGAGATGGATTGGGCACAAACCCTACCCTTTTTCCTATTCATTTTTTATTTTAGAACTTGTGGAAGTAAAAGTACTTGATCTATTATGAGTAGATATGCAATTATTTTGTTAGATCCAATTGGCCCAATTTATGATGAGCTTAGGCGTAAGTTTGGTTTTGTAAAATTAATAAATGAATTTATTATTATTATTTTTCATATATATTTTTTAATTTCAATTAATGTATATGAGAAGGGAAGAGTATGTGGAGAGTGAAGAAGAGATAGGAAAGGTTACATTTTGTAACATTTGTTTTGGACATTCTTTACTCATATATGTATTGGGCCATTGTTAAAATTACTTTTAGCAAGGAAGGACTTTGGAAGAAAGATTGTGTACTCTATAATTAAAAGTGTTATTTTGCTAAACACAATATAATTTTCCAGATTCATGGTAAAAAAATGTGTAAATTTATTTTTGTATACTCTTAAGACTAATTTGAGAGAGTGTGTGATTTTTTAAGTTTTAGATTTACTTTCATGATTGTTAAAACTACCAATGAAGTTGATGATTGTTAGCATACTTTGATTTTTTGAAATGAAGCTTAAATATTTTGAGGTGAAAAATGTTCTATCAATGTCAATTTAAAAGAACCAATAGGAATTAAGATGATTTTGTCTACCATAAGGGTAAACAATTTTGGAGGGAAAGAAAGAAAAAAACATTTTTTATCGTACTTTTGACTTTTCTCTTTATAGGTTTACTCAAATTTCAAGTATAGGCACTTGTTGGTATTCTACATACAAGTATAGGAGACACTCTAGAATTTACAGGAAAAATATAAGGCTAACCATGATAATCCCAGGATAGAGAAGTCCTTCAAGGTGAAAGACATACTATGGCTACAATTGAACAAGGAGCGATTACAAGGTCCTGGTAAGAAAATCAAGGATTTGAAATATGGACACTTTGAGGTACTAGAAAAGGTGGGATACAACACCTATTAACTCAGTATATCCCCTTATGTGCACATTTAATCAGTAGTGAATATAGAGAATTTGAAACTTTATGAGCCTTCCATGTTAGATCAGGAAAAGGATCACGTCCTACCTTTTGTAATGGATTTGACACTAGATGATTAGGCATAGTTGAAAAAGGATATAGTTTTGTAGAAGAGGTTTATAACTACAAGTTTATAAATACAAGACAAGGGAAACATGACCTTTCTCAAATTGTTTTGAAAGGATAGTTTCTAGGTAAGGCTAAATGGTACACTTGAGAAAAGTTGGAGGAAAAATTTCCTCACCTCATTAAATAGAAGTTGTTAGGGTCTAAAGCCTCCCAAAATGGGGAGGTGTGATATGGATTGGATCATTATATTGTGTTTTATCCATCTCAATGCTTTCAAAGTGGAAAAAGTGGAGGAATTAGCTCACAAGACCAATTTTACCAGTGGGACCGAGTTTGGAAAATTGGTGATTTGAAAATCACTCGTGAGTGATCTCAATTAATTAATTAATGAATGAAGGTATTACAAACTCATGTGCTGGTGTGTGTCTATGTTATCTTAGGCAATGGATCGATAAGATTGCAAAATACACAGACATTGGAAAACAGTAAGAGAAACACAGTAAGCAAATACAAGAACACAACAAATTAATAAGGAGTTCACCCAATTCTCCTGGGCTACGTCTCCGGTCCAACTTTCAGTGGTGACCTTATTTTATTGTGTCTTTAAGTATATTTTTTACAATAAGGAGCTCAATTTGAGTCTCCTGAAACAGATGGTGCTTAATAGGGTGGTTCTTGGATTCCCCAAGCCACTAGAGTGCACAGACTCCCCCTTACCAAGTCTCGACCTCAACTGGTCTTGATGGTACAAGTTCAATTTGGTGCTCAGTTCCTGACAAATATCCTCACAGGGGTTGCTTGAACCTCTCAAGCCTTTTGTTTGCTCGATGTTGCCTTAGCTCGGCTCTCTGCATCTGCTTCTATCTCTTCTATCTCACTGTCTCCTTCTTCTTACCGTGCTCGTTTTTGTTCTCTATTCTTTCATGGCTTAAAGCCAATACGTCCTTGACTGTTCGCTTCCTCTTCTGCCTCTTCGGATCGCTTACTGTTGTTCGCTTGGAATTCCCTACCTCTGCATCATCGCCACTTTGTAACTTCTCACAGGGAAGTAGCCACTTGTCCTTTCACGAACTGCGCCAACTCTTCCCCAAACAGTTCTGTATTTCGATTACTCTGTGTAATGATTCATCCGCCAACTTAGAAATCCAATCAGACTTCAATATTTATGTGCCAAAGCTTATTTCTCCCATCAAATCTGGTTTTCCATCGGGCGCAATCTCCGCCTTTAGATCTAGAGCCCCTAGATCCTACGGTGTTCGCTCTTATCGCGTGGTTGACTTACTCAGACGTTAGCCCGTGATGAGAGGTGTTTTTCTCTCTCATCTGCTGGACACGCGTCGTTCACTGTATGGCATCGCTGGGTCTCCTGACAATTCCACTTACCGCCTAAAACGCCTCCGATATTCCGTCAGTTTTGGAGCACGGGACCCACCTTTCGCTTTAGCACTTTTCCCATAGTTTTCTGGCTTCCCTTGTGACCGAGTGCTCAAGGCCTTTCCATTTCAAGGGGTTTTGCCCAGTGATATTGCGCATAAAAAACGGCCTTCGTTTTCTGATCCAGACTTCCTAACTGCTAGTTTGTGTCCTGCAAGGTCTCCATGGGCCTCGGTCAGTGTGCTTTGACCAAGGTCCTCGTCGTTCCTTGCTGGCTACAAACTGCCACTGCCCAGAGGCCTTCCTGATAGCTCATTGTTCACAAGTTTTTGAAGTTTTTTATGATTTGATACAGTCATAGAACTTTGAAATTTTCATGGATCTAATTCGGGTCAATTAGGGTTTGAAACCTTCTTAGAGAAGATTGAGGTATGAAATGGAAATTTTAGAGGTAAAACTTTATTTCTTAAGTGTGACATAGTTTAGTTCTATTCTACACATAGGTACCCTTTCAATGACTCAAGAATCACCTTAATCAAAGTTCATATGCAAAAGTTATGATACTCAAAAGTTGACATTCTTGTTTGACCACCATAATTCAAGAGGACACCATGTCCTGGTCAATAAGCCTATGCTGGGTTTGGACAACAACAAATGTATCTTGGTGCTCAAAAACAACCTTATACTGGATTTTCTCAACAAACTTACCCCTATCAAGGTTACGAGTGGCAGATGTCTTATGGTGGTATGCAAAGGCCTATTTCCCATGCAATCCCATCTTACCCTGGATATGCTCAACCTGACCTCAATAGAAAGTTGCCTTTGTTGCAACACTTGAATTAATAGATCTAAATCGGCTCACCAATGACCCAATTCTTTATGCACCTTGGTGGCTAGTGATTCCTCATAAATTACCTTTCGATATTCTGAAATTCAATGGAAACCCTGGAGAAGACTCGTCCAACCATGTCATGACTTTTCATTTATGGTCTTCATCAAACTCCTTGAATGTTGATTCAGCTAGACTATGTCTTTTCTAGAGAACGCTTACTGGTATGATTGCGAAGTGTTACATTGACTTACCGCGAGGTTCTTTTGATAACTTTATAGCCTTAGCTACCACGTTTTTATCCCACTTCCAGTTAGCCATATGATATGAAACTGGAATGGAACTATTAACCAAATTTAAACAGACTACTACTACTCATATCTCTGATCATATTCATGAGTGGCATCGTCGTCATCGAATGGTTAAAACTTATGTTCCTAATCAGCTTTTAGCTAAGTGGTTTATAAAATCCTTGTTTCCATCTATCTTCGAGGATGTGGTGAAAGGTGGAGTTGTCACTGAAGAGTAAGTAATTTCCTGTGCCCAATATTTGGACTTGATTTATACACAGTATGGCACGCTCTATGACAAGTTTCCAAATGCAACCAGACCAGCTTTCATTGTTCCTCCACCACCATCGATTAAGGACTCCCATGCCGGTGACAGTGTGATTGGTTCTTCGAGCACACAAATGGCAGATAGACCATCTGGTCAAACAATTTCCATTTCCAATCAAACTTCAAATGCATATGATAACGCTCTTGCTTCCGAAATCAATTTCATATCATCTGACAAAGGCAAGAATTAAAAGCAACCAGGCAGAAAGAAGAAGGGGAAAAAAAAGAAACAAAATAATCCCCCTCAAGAGAAATCATTTGATTCCTCTCCTTCGGCTAGGAAACCTCATTACCCATGTTTAATCTATAACGATGAGCACTTTACGTGAGATTGTCCTCACTGATCTGAAGTCTCAAAGCTTCTTAAGACTTCTAGTACATCCGCAGTGTTGAATGATCCTTTTCCGAACCCGGAGACACATACAGTTGCTACAGACCATGCTTCCACTTCCTAAGTGCTTATGCTATCTGCCTCTAAGACTAAAATTTATGGTTTGGTGTCAACACGAAGTAAATATTATGGAAATCAACTGTCATCGAATAACCAAGCTAATCAACCTAATCCTTCGAATTTGACTTCGTCTGATCCTATTCCACCGCCTATTGCACCAGAGTTAACAATAAAACCGCCTAAGGGTGTTGTACATAAATCAACATTTAACCCTCGAGCTCGAGCAGCACAGAACTATAACATAGTAGAAGATCTGGCTCAGTCACCTTTTGCTATCTCACCGCTTGAGGTGCTTCAAAATTGTCCCTCCCAGAAGTAGGCTTTGTTGTCATCAATTGGTGGAATCGATCCAAATGATTACAATCTTGTGGTTTTCAACCATGAGGGTTATACGCCACAGTTACCAGTGCAATTAGAATTCCTGATTCAAGTAAATGCCCTAAATAAACTTATTCACCGAACCATTATTGACAAGGGGGCATCTACTTGTATAATGTCAATGAATTGCTGGAAAACACTTGGCTCACTGCCTTTGTCATTCACCAATAACGTTAAAAGCTTTTGATGGTCCCACATATATGCCTTGTGAAATCTTGAGTAATCTATAATTTAACTAGGGGGAAAACAGTAACTGTTGAAGTTGAGGTTGTTGACGGACCCCTTGACTACAACATTTTGCTAGGAATACCATGGTTTATGCTATGGTTGTTGTGGTTTCGATACTTTCATACGATTGCATTCCCTCATAAAGGCGGAATCACAATTATTAATCAAATCGCTTTCTTTGCCTCCAGTTCACAAGCTATTGGAAGCATTTCGTTAGTTCAGGACCCCCGCTATCTCTTCAAAACATTGGTGTAGATCTCTTCAAGGATTCTTCCCTAATGGGTACTTTTTTGCTATCGTCACCATCAAACATGGCAAAAGTGGCAAAAGTTGAGACTTCCAATATGATATCTTCTACTTCATCTGATTTAAGGAAGATTACCAATAGTTCTTAATGATAGTAGTAATGAAATCATGCCGCTAAGCCTCATTGAGCTTGCATAACAACCAATCTTTCTGGCTTGTGCGGTGAACCCAAATCCATTTTTCGCCAATTGTATGGGTAGATCATTCATTAGAATATGGTACTTCCTCCGATCCTTTTTCACGTATATTTTCTAGTGATGAAGGAATCATCCATTCAATGATGATGGAAGAAGAACCATGGGAAGATTATCATCATCATTCCCATCTTCCAGATCACATAGAAGATTTTTCAAATGAACTTAATCACCCTTTAGTTGTTGATTTCCTTTCGAATTATGTTTTTATAGATACAGTAGATTCTGAGCGAAACTTGTCAAATATCGAAGAAACTATTTCTATCAATATTTCAACCAAACCTAAAGTTGTAGAAAACATTAATGTTGGCAAATATTGTTCTCCATTAGAACTTGATATTTACTGTGCTCTCTTTCATGAATTCCGAAATATATTTGCATGGTCATATGAGGAGATGCCAACTATTTACTCTAGTATAGATGAACATGAAATTAAAATGTATCCCGATGTCAAACCAGTGCCTCTGTTCTGTTCATCCAAAGAAGGTTGCTTCCATTAAAATAGAGGTTGAAAAACTTTTGCATATTGGTTTCATATACCTTGTTCCTCTTACTAATTGGGTTTCCAATATTGTTTCTATCATGAAGAAACAAGGGAAAATACGAGTGTGCGTCGATTATAGGAATGTTAATTAGGATTGTCCAAAAGACAATTATCCCACTCCCTTTATCAACCAGATTATTGATAAATGTACTGGATGTGAAATATTTTCATTTATGGATGGCTTTTCCGGTTATAATCATATCAATATCTGCCCAGAGGACCAATCTAAAACTGCTTTTATTTTTCCATGGGGCACATTCGCTTACAGGAAACTCCCTTTTGGTTTAAAGAATGCAGGGGAAAATTTTCAAAGGGACATGAACTATGCCTTCCATGACATCAAACATATTGTTCAACCATACCTTGATGATTTACCTGCTATTTCACGAAAGCGCACTAATCACCCGCAACATTTGAGAGCTATATTTTTATGGTGTCGACACTACAAAATATGACTCAATCCACACAAATGTGTGTTTTGTGTTGGTTCTAGTCATTTTCTTGGTTTCATAGTGCCTAAAGAAGGAATTTGACTCAACCCTCTTAAGGTTCAAGCAATTCTTGACTTGCCTCCACCTTCCAATCTACTACAGTTACAGAGACTCCAAGGGAAGGCTAACTCTCTGAGGAGGTTCATTCCCAATTATGCTGAAATAGCTAAAGGATTTACTCATCTTTTGAAAAAGGGGATACCCTTCCATTGGGACCAGGTTGCACAAGCTTCCTTTGATTCTCTTAAAGATACCTTAATTAGAGCGTCATTAATGTATTCCCCAAATTATCAAAACGACTGCTTCTTGTATCTCGTCGCTGCAGATACAACCATTGGAATGGTTTTAGTCCAAGAAGAAGATGGGATTGAACATCCGATATATTATTTGAGCCACAATCTCAATGATACAAAAGTTAGGTACTCTTACACCGAAAAGTTAGCTCTCACTGTTGTTCAAGCTGTACATAGATTTCGCCACTATATCCTACTCTGAAAGACCACTGTCATTTTGGATTGCAAGCCTATGACATATTTTTTGTTATGTAAACTTTTGGGGGGCAAATACTCAAAATGGATCGTCATTTTGCAGGAATTTGATTTGGAATTCATCAAGTCCAAATCAAAGAAATCTCTAGTTTTCGCCGAGCTTCTTTGCTACCTTCCCTCGAATACCATTGATTCAACATAAAAACCATCAATTCTGGATGAGTCTCTATTCATGATTTGATCATCTGACCTGTGGTATGGAGATATACTGATTTATCTCCAGAACCAAAATTTCTGGCCCAATACCTCTCGCTTGCAACAACTGTGTATTTGATACCAAGCCAAAGGTTATCTGATCATTGGCGACACTCTTTACCGTTGTGGTATCGATACGATTTTACGGAGGTGCCTCACACATGATGAAGCCGAGAAAATTTTGAATGATTTCCATTCAGGTGCTTGTGGTGGACAATTATCTAGTTATGCTACCACACAGAGGATTCTCCATGCTGGTTACTTCTGGCCTACCATATTCAAAGATTGCATTATTGTTGTCAGAAGCTGTCATGCATGCCATATCTATGACTGTAAAGCTAGATTACCACCTACACCATTTCATCCTGTCGTCATTGTTGGACCATTTTCCAAATGGGGCATTGACTTTATGACATGTAACCCTCACTCTATCGGGGGGCATGGGTATATTATAGTCTCCATTGACTATTTCACAAAATGGGCCGAGGTGATTCCTACATTAAACAACAGTGGCAAGACAACTGCACTTTTCTTTTTCAACTACATGGTTGCCCAGTTTGGTGTACCACAGGCTATAGTTACAGATCATGGGTCACATTTCCGCAATCACATGATGACTGAGTTAACTGCCAAGTTAGGGATTTCACATGATAGTTCTACTCCTTACTATCCGCAAGCGAATGGACAAGTTGAGGCCATCAACAAAGTCTTGAAGCAAATGCTTCAAAGAATGATATGGGTTCATAAATGAAATTGGCATTTAATCATGTACTCTACTTTGTGGGCATATTGAACCTCGGTAAGGAATGTAACTGGATTCACACCCTTTCAATTGGTGTATTGTCTGGAGGCAATCTTGTCGATACAATGTGAAATTTCATCTCTTAAACTCACAATTGACCTGTTACCCCACACTTCTGATGAAGAAGTGCGTTTCTAGAACTCATCCATCTGGATGAAACCCATCCTAAAGCTGCATCAGTTAACGAAGCACATAAGAAACGAATCAAGGCGCAATATGACCGAAATGTCAAGCCTCGCATTTTCTTAGAATGAGACCTGGTCTTGCTTTATGATCAGGAAGTTGATAAACTAGGAGTAGGAAAATTTGAACCACTATTGATGGGCCCTTATATTGTCAAGCGTGTTTTGGCAAAAGGTGCCTACAAGTTGGTAGATTATGATGGAATTCCATTGTCGCAGCCCTGAAAAGGGTTGTACCCTAAATGTTACTATGCTTAATTGAGTGTAGTAAAATCACTGTATATATGCTTTAATTGCATGTGTGTGTGTCAGTGTGTCTTTTAGAGTTTTTTATGTGGTTAAGTAATTCGTTTTGCATTTATTGCAGATGTTGGAATCTTTGGAACCATTTTTTGGTTACGCCGATGGTGCTAGTCGTAGTACATAGAACCTATCTTATGCAACATGGGCCATTTTCGCTCCAAGTGGCGAGTTAGTGAGTTTTCAAGGGATTTTTATCGACCATTCTACGAACAATATCACTGAGTTTAGCACATTGATCGAACTTCTCTTTGATGCCATTTCACTTGGCATTCACTGAATCATCATTAGGCTGGACTCACAACTCGTCGTACTGCAACTAACAAATGTTTATACCATTTGAAACCCAACTATTCTTCATATGTTCCTTAGAGTTTGTCTTTTGAAAGACATTTTGAGTACATTCAATATCAACATATTTCCAGAAACTTTAATGCATTAACTCATTCATTAGTGAACAATGTGTTAAATAGACATTTGTGACACATGTAAAATTAAATTTTCAATTCACATCATTAGTTGAATCGGATTGCACATAACCATATATAAAAACTTTGAAAGTAAAAATAAATAGATGTTTTAAAAGAATTTACAAAATTTGTGTCCAATACATGTTTGTTCATCTGACCCAAAAACTCAAAATGCATACAAAAATCATCCTAAGTATACCTAGTGATGCTCATGATAACAAGTCACAGCCTGAGCTATCATGCGCAATAGTCGCATCCAATGGCTAGGAACACCAATAGTATGGCGATGCAGCCTCATAGGTAACTCCTCGATTTGGATATCTAGAATACCAAGGGTTAACCCCTCTACATGATCTTGCAACTCTGTCTGTATCTCGGTCAAGTCCAAATCCTAGAGAAATGCCCTCCCAACATTTCTTCGCAATGGTCCACCGGCCTCCTGTTGATGTCCCATAGGTTCGAACAATACCAAAATCTATATGCCTGAGAATGATTTTAGTTTACTCTTGGAAACATCAAAAACACAAAATCATGTAGAAACTTAAAAATCAGAAACATTTGGTCAAAAACAATTTACCTATAGCACCCCATTGAGCGTCCACTGGTAAACTCAACTCTGGATCTCCACGAAAATCCATCCCTACGTATGGATGCTCCTCGATGACAATGTGTTGTCGATTGATACAACTGAAGAATGCAGTAGAAAATGTGATTGATGATTGACCAGCATGTCTAGCCATCAACTCAACCCACCTCTACATCTGTGGATCTCAAGGACCAGCTACACCCAATGTTACATGTTGAGGTTGCATCAATGGAATTCTCTCTAAGGTAAAAGTGATTAAGAGCGATCCATAGCTAAAATTATTCATCTTACCACTCTTTACCTTTGTCAGTTTCTCTTTTAGTGAAGAAATTACGGCCTCACACCAGTTGAATACAGTTGGCTCAAGACACTCAAGTGCATACTGCATGTATGATCTGTTCGCCAGATGAAGTGTCACACTGATTGCCAACTTTGCGATAGTGAAAGTGATTGTTCTCAAAGGAAAATCATGTACATCCCTGATGTTTATTTTCCCATTCTTGCTAGGATGTGTACCTGGCCGACAAAACTGTCGAATATAGTCCCTCACCGATTCACCTCCATGGAAAAATCCTGAAAGAGAAATGGGGGCACCATGTCTCGACAACCCAGTAAGAAATTAAACATTATCAATCATAATAGGGACCACTTTGTCCCTTATGTGAAAATCATGATCTGTTGGATCCCATGCATGAACTAAGAACTGCAATAGTTCTAATTTTTGCCTCATCCCGGACAACCTGAAATATTTGAGCAACCCACAGTTTTTTAGGCCTTCAATAGTACCTTAATCATTTAGGGCAACCATGTCTTGTTCTTCATGCTTTCTTTCTCACCAAGTAATGGACATTATGATCCGATGAAAGCCTGAAATCAAACCATAAGCTTAGTTAGGATCCATTTCATGTAAAAAACTAGAGAAATTTTGGGCCAAACAGGTGAAACAAATTTGTGAAACTCACCCAGCGCAGCCCAGGTAAGGAGATAGTGCACTACAGAGAATATACCCTTTTGTTTGGGTGCTCTGCATCGCAGTTCTCGATGTAGAAGGTTGTGCTGATCCCAGAGTGAAATATACTAACCCCAAGGGCCCTAAAAACCCAAAAAAAAATTCCTAAAATTGTAAAAGAATGACATGAAAAGAAAGAGAAGGGGTAGATATTCTACCTGGTTTGGAAGGCACGAGAAATGATCCACATAATCTCTCGCAATCAGTAACTGAATTTCGAGGTAAAAAACTGGTTCAGAGCACAAACAGAATGGTAAATATCAAATGGTGAAAATGACATGGTAAATTCTTGTTTTTATGTTTATTTCATGATCATTAAATGAGTAAGCTTTAGTATTTACCTATTTTTACCAATGAAACAAGTATTTTTGATCCATTTGGTGTTGCTTTGAACATATTTACAGCTGATACAGTAAATTTGAGGCATGATCGTGAATTGTACTTTGACCACAGAGCATACCTTTATCTCTTTTTTGAGCTCTGTTAAACATCGAAAAAGAAACCCCCTTGGAGTCCTCTTTAAGATCTTTTCAGACTCTCGAAATATGAAAAGATTGTCGAGTGCTTGTCCTTTTCATCTTGTTAACAGATTGGAAATGACATCTACTTACTGTAAGTTTAACCCTTTTCCAGACTGAGATAGATTATTTACTAAAAAGGAATACGTTGATCGAACATGGTCAATAGGTTCTCTCTCATATTATTTTACACTTTTTTGGACTTGAGAGACAAATCTACGAAAAAGAACTTGTGGAGTTTTCTTTTTGTCCCTTTTCAAAATATCTAAACATGAAAAGGACCAAGTTATCATTGTCATTAAACTTGTTAAAACATCAAATAGTGACAAACTTGTCCATCATGAAAAGATCGAGTTTCACCTTTGCTAGACTCGTTAAAACATCACATAGCGATGGATTCACCCGAAGGGTAGACTTATAAAACAATCATATGTTATCCTCCTCAAGCTTGATAAAAAATAAAGAGGTATTGGTTAGCAATGACTGGGGAAAATGGGAAAAGGGGTAAACCACTTTATGGAAGCAGGTCGCTCTTGAACATGACACTTTCACTTCATCTCTATGACTATTTGGGTTGGGTTATCTACTTGATGGTTATCATACCTATGGTCTATCATACCATCCATTACTTTGATTTTGGGTCAATGCTGCCAATTCATTCAGCATCACCGACATGTTCAAGAGAAGTCACTCAGTTAAATTCATCCTTTGAAATACTCATAAACCTTCATTTTCATGACTGTCATTCCTTAACCTTGTGTCATCAGTCACATTCCATCTCAAAAAATAATTACACTCGTTTCGTGTCATTGATGTGGGATACATTGAGGCCCTCCTGCGATGAGTCATTTCTTGTCGACATCAACACATTATCCAAGAAGTTGACTTAGAAACACCCTTCCAGTACCTTGAGGGTTGTATACATCAACAACAAGTTTCTCGCTTCTGGCGGCGGGTTGACATCGCTGGCCTTCAATCGAAAGACTTTGTATGGTGTTCGACAGCAAAATATCAATTCACACCATGCAGAATGTACTACAGTACCTTGAGGATCATTATCATTATTGGTGATTTCTCTCGCGTTTGTTAACGGCTTACATCATTGGCTGGTAATCAGATGGTGTCTTCCCATGTTCGACTTTAGATCACATATTCACATGGTTAGACTCATACTTGAGTGTACGATTGGACGATATAGAAGACCTCGGATCTAGTTTCATCCATCTAGGCTGCGATTCAGGAAAGTACTAAATCATCTATACGATGGCTTTACACTGATGGTCATCCCATCATGGGTCTATATCTGTAGACGACTATCAATGTACATGTAATGAAAGTTTATATGCTGAGCATGGGTATGCCTTCCCTCAGCGATTCATGAAAATCCAAAATACCATGATATTATGTATTGTAATTGATGCATGTTACCATCCGCTTCAGAACCTCCTCATCACATCGTAAAACATATCACTCGACATTATCATTTTCGACTTCATGCTTTAGGGGGCAAATGTTACAGGTCTATTTGGGCACATCACTCCCATCATTCAGATCAGTACTTTTAGGGCTCATCAAACCCTAATTCAGTTGCTACATGCCCTAGGAAAGTCATCACATTGAATGTCATCATTCCTAAGAGTTTCCTGGCCTGAAGACATCCTAAATGTCTCCTTGAGGGACCAACACAGCCTTGGTCAGGGGTAAGTGTGTTGCAGAGCACATAGGCCCAGTCAAGTCTGCTCTACAGAGCACCTAGGCCCACTTTGACCTACACTGGGCGAGATTGAGCGAAATATTCATAGGGTTCTGGGAATATTCCTTCATTCTAGACCATTCTAGAAGATTCCCACCTCTTATCCTCTCCTATGAGCTCAAAATTGGATAGGGAATGAATCAAATAACCTCCTATCCTCTCATCCCTTCCTCCATGGAAACTAAATCCCAAATAAGAAATCCATTCAATGCCCAATTTATGACAAAACTACCTCCATTTACCTATAAATTGAGCATTCATCATAGTGATCAGGGGCTGGACTTTGAGAATTTGTAAGGAGATACTCTGGGTGTGAGGTTTGAGATTGTAAGAAAGTATTGTTATGCTACCGAAGTGTTGTACTTTTGATGTGATGAAGGATGGAACTCAAGCTGGATGAGTGACATGGGATCAGACTTCTTTGGTTGTAACTCTTCCTTCTACTTAATAAAGTTGTTTACACCTTTTCCCATATTCTTTTCTTTATATATGATGATTATATGTGTAAATGCTTTCGATTCCATTTGCTTATAGAAGATATATCTCTTGCTTTGATTGTTTTTGTCCTCTGTTTATGATTACAGGTACTTATCGAGTGGATTCAGTCCGAGGAGGAGTGACAGGAGCTATTCAAAGGAGACAAAGGGAAGTGAAAGATAACAAGTAGGTCCCTTGTCTTATTTATCTTCTATAGAAAAAGGTTTAAACTCTTTAAATATGTTGTTCTAGGTGTAGCTACCCACCTAGGGAAATTGTATTTATCCATAGATGCAAAATTCCACATAACATGTACTTCTACTTTCTGCTATGATTACTTAGAAAATGTTTCTTTTTTCCTCCATTGTTGTAAAGTTTTTCCTTTGCATTGAATGGTTATTAATATAAATTTTAATGCACCATGAGTTCATCAATAGATACTTAAAACAATAGGATTTTATTTTTATGATTGTTATGATATAGTTCTTGTTGTTCAAACTACTCTAGAACTTAGCAGATGATTGTATCATGACTTGCCAAAGAACTGCCTCTACTTTATGCTTATTTTTATTTGCAAATCTTTCTCTCTGGTTGGCACAATTGTCATTATGTGCTTGACTACAGTTTATAATCACTCAATTGAAATGGTGTTTAGAACATGGATTCACACCTATGTTAGTTGTTTCGAAATTTTGGCTAAGTTATTTCGTTTTCCTTTTGGCAGATATTTCTAAATATCTCACAAGGGTTCATATTTTGGACTTATACTCCTATATCCAGTGTTGTCAAACAAAGTGTCTAGGCACCGCAACAATGCTCAGAGTAAGGGTTGTCACTCTAATCCTTACTCACTCCGTTTAGACTCTCTCCTAGACAAGTTAAGGGGGTAGTCCCTAAGGTAAATGAATGAGAATAGCCTGTGGAACATAGGCTCTAGGAGACTTGAATATGGAAAACTTGATGAATTCAGGACAAATCTTGGTTAATTGAGATGAATAGATTAAACACAAGACACATCCATAGGATAGAAATGATTATAGACCAGTGCCTTCGTATTCGATTAACCATATATTAAGTAAAAAGAAGTTATCCAAAGCAATTTACAAATGTGATGAATAGTGACAATCATGGATGATTAAATGTAAACGCCCAAAACTCTATCACGCAAGAGAGTCCAGATTTAAAATGATTTTCATTAATGACCAAGATCTAGAATTAATTAACTTTCTCCTATAGCCAAAAAAAAAATTGAAACATTAATCGCACTTGACAATAGAGAAATGCTACCACAAAAGGACAGCAAGGAACTTTAGATGAACAATTTAATTATTCCTTGGGAAATTATTTAATGTGGTAAAATGAAGAAATTAAATTTTTAATATGACAAAGTAAATAAAAAAGGTTAATAAATTGAAATTTTAATGGGCCATAGGCCACATTAAAAATTTTAATTTGAAAGTGCAAATACTTTTTCAATTTAATTCCTTAGTCACCAAAATTTAAAAAAAGAATAGATTCTTTTAAATGTTTTAGATTTTTTAAAATTTTTGAATTTTTTATTTTTTTTTTAGTTTTTTTTTTTTTAATAATGTTTAATATTTTTTTAATGTAAATAAAAGATCAAAATTAAATCATAAGTTTAAAAAAAAAAAAAATGTAACAAAATAAAATCAAATCATTAATAAAAAAATTGAAAAACAAAAGCCCAAACAAAAAAAATCGAAACTTTGAATTAAAATGAAATTAACCAAACCAAATAATAAAAATCAAACCTAAATTGAATTTCAAATGAAAATTAAAAAAAAAATGTATATGCTAACCCTAACCATATACAATGCAAGCGCAATAAAAAATAAAACAGAAAGTTGAATGAGAGTGTTAGTGCTTTTTGCAGGTCTGGCGGCAGAATGGAAGTGCAGGGAGAGGAGGTTGTGGATGGCTGCCAACGAGAAGGACACAGGGGCAATGGAGCAGCGGGGGTTTGATGGAAGCGATGGAGGGATAATAGGTTGGGATAAGGGAGATATAATTGTGGGCTACGTAGAGGATAGTGACAGACAACGAGAAGGATGTGGGTAGTGACGGATCGTAGAGGAGAAGATATGATGCAGCGAGGGAAAAACAAACCAAGGGGTCACAAATTTTAGGAATAACGTAGCAGAAAGTTGTGTCTGAGGGCGCTGAGAGATGGATAGATAAGGGAAAGCAAGGGGGGGCAGAAGGCTTGGATATGGATGTTTTGACACAGGCCGAGAAGAGTGCAGGTGGAGGAATGGAGCTGCGGGGTTGACAGGTTGTAGATCAGGGTTTAAATGAAAAAAATGAACATTAGCATCCAACAAACCAAAACGCATGTAGAGAGATAGGGAGGATGGAAATGAAAAATCTTAGGAAATGATGGAGAGAATGCAGTAAGGACAAGGAACTGTAGCAGGATTCTCTCACAAAAATTTTCGAATTTTTTTTATAGCAAGAAGAAAAACCCAGACAGGAGTTCCAGGCAGCAAATCGAAAAAAACCAATCAGCAAAGAAATGATAGCCCAAAAACTTAAAAATTTCAAAAAAAAATCATTCAAATGTTGAATCCTTGAAACCCTTATAAAAATGTCCATATTTAAAATTTTGGAACCCTTGGACTGCAAAAAAAAATAAAAATGAATAATATCCCTACAAAATTATGTTGATAAACCCCCAGAGATCCAGATCTTACGCTCTAGGGCCTAGATATAGACTCTACACAAATTTCCACCTCATATCTGTAGTTGCACGACAACAACAAAACACCCAAATGATATGTACAATTATTGAATTTAGACTTATGTGATCCGTATCAAGTTTATTAAGATTGTTTTTGGAAATAATCACATCAAAATTCATTTGTTGACAGTCGTTGAATGATCGATCTCTCTATTTAACTTGCTGCCTTGATCTGATTCTTCATCTTGTCCTGACAATGAACCACACTCGTTGGTTCAAAACAAGTCGACAAATGAATTTTGATGTGATCATCGTTTTTATAGTCGTTGAATGATCGATCTCTCTATTTAACTTGTTGCCTTGATCTGATTCTTCATCTTGTCTTGACGATGAACCACACTTGTTGGTTTGAAACGTGTCGACAAATGAATTTTGATGTGATTATTGTTGAAAACCATCTTAATAAACTTGATATGTACTATGATAAAAAACTAAAACCTCGAAAAACCCATGTTAGAAAACCAATCACAAAATTTACAAACTGCAAAAGAATGGTAGATCTATCAGATCTGGGGAGTATGAGTCTAACTTCACTCCTAGATCTAATAATCTAAGGCTCTCAACAGCCAGATCTATCAATATCCCACACACAAAATTAAATTTTTAAATTTCAAAGAGGCGCTAACTCGAAACCCTTCATGCATCACAAAAAAAAATCTTATGATAAGCTCGGGATTAATTTTACTAGGCTCTTCAGAAAACACAACTAGGAGTTGGATGGTCCAACTGAAAACTTCCCCTGATGCTCAAGGATCTAAAAATCAAGATTTTCCTACAAAACTCAATCCATCCATTAAAATAGAGCAAGAAAATTATAATAAAATTCATAGAGATACCTGCTATTACATTCAAAATTTAAAATATCAATCAAACCACAACGACTTAGCAAGATACCTATACTCAATTCACTCTTCAGAAGCTATCATCAATGGCTAAAAAAAATTATGCATGAAAACAACACATCCTACAGTGTTCCTATGAAGAGTAACACCAACAAAACTTAACCCCAAAGTCTTCCTTTATTATCTGAATAAAAATTACACAAGAGCTTATTGCTAAGCACATGACACTAAAGAATTAAATCATAAGAGGACCTACACTGTTGCATTTAAAAAATTACATTTTTGTGGTCTATGGCCCATTAAAAATTTTAATTTATTAAAGTCCTTTTGATTTTGTTATTTTTGGTCACATTAAAAAATTTAATTTCTTCATTTTACCACGTTAAATTAATTGCCTAAGGAATAATTAAATTGTTAATCTAAAGTTCCTTGGTGTCCATTCACGGTAGTGATTTCTCTATTGTTAGGCGTGATTAATGTTTTAAAATCGTTGATTGTTGAAGAATGATAAATTATTCTAGATCTAGGTTATTGAATAAAATCATTCTTAATCTAGAATCATCTCTTAGCAGTTAATTTTCATAATTCTTCATAGGATTTAATTGCTAGGACATATTGCATTTTTGGGCGTTTACATTTAATCATCGTGATCATCACTTTCACCACATTTATAAATTGCTATGGGTAACTTGTTTTTATCTAGTTTATGGTTAATTGACTATAAGACATTGGTCTAAAATCATTTTTATCTTGTAGTTGTGTCTTATTTTATTAGATCTATCCATCTCAGTTAACCAGGACTCATTTACATTCATCAAGTTGTCCATCTTTAAGTCTCCTAGAGTCTATGTTTCACATGCTATCATCATTCATTCACCGTAGGGACTACCCCCCTTGAATTGTCTAGGAGAGAATCTAAACAGATTGAGTAAGGATTAGAATGACAACCCTTGCTCTGAGCATTGTCGCAGTGCCTAGATACTCTGTGCAACAACATCCAACAATAGTTTTGCGCAGCCATTAAGGTTCTGCTTGAATACTTAAACGAATTAAGATTTTTTTCATATACATTCCAAATCTGCTAAATTAACTTTTACAGTAGCAAAATTCTACATATGTTTTGAATCTACCAAATTAACTTTCTGATTCTCGAGTAAGTTGATACTAAAAGAATCCATACTACTTTAATGATATTGATATTTCCCAAGAAGTTGTGTAACACCCTTATCACACATCTACCCAAGTAACCAACCGACCAAGGTAAACATTGGACGAGAGGCTACTATGATTGGATTCGACTTCCCATGTGACCTTAAGGAGGTGGATTCGATGAAACACATCAACCAGCCTATCCACATTAGCAACAAAACCCTCAGGAGTCATGTCAGCCACTCAGACATCCTATCCCTGGGTCTGACTAATGTTCTGGACATATTAAGCCTCAACCGCTCTCATTCTATAGGCATGACAACGTCCAAAAACCCAAAGTCGCTCTCACAGGCTTGCCTGCCAGTGTCCAGAGACCCAATTTTCCAATGTTATGCCAGCAACCCTGAGATTTGATCCACTTTTTCAGGCCCAGAGCCCAGGTCACTGCCCGGAATGGAATTATAACTCAGGAGAAGTAAAATAATAGGGAAGTAATGATGCAAAAGCAATAAGTTAAACAATAACTTAATCAGATCCCTACCAGCCATGACAAGCATTTCGTCAAACATATCATCAACATGTAACCTACAAGTGTAAACAATATAATTAAGTGTAGGGATCTCATACTTATCTGATAATCTCTATTAACCATTATTCCCTCATTCCATTTGCCGCATTACCATCTATTAGGCCATAGATACATTATTCATTCATTTACAAGAAAAAAAATGTTGATATCCGTACATAGTTGTCATAAAACACACATATAACCAACATAATAACAACATAAATACTCATGAAAGTACAACCATATAGACCACATATAATCCATCAAAATGATCATAGAAATACAAGGAGAAATAACCTTTCATTAATGATGCAAAAACCAAACCTGGGATGGGACTTCCATGTTCCACTCGACCATAGAATGACTGAGCCAAATCTCTCTTCATCCATTCACCCTCGTGTCATATTCCAAGCATGAATGTAAGACTCAAACCAAAAGAACCAACTAGGGTATATCGAGGCTAAACCACCTCACCTTCATCAATAGAAACCAGGCTTTACCGTAATCCATCCATGATCACTTGGCCAACACAATGAACACATCATAACAGGATTTATCATGATCTCCACCTGATCACTAGGACAAACAAGCATGGATGCCACCGGATTTCTCCACTTACACCATGAGGAATTTTCCTACCTACTAGTCTCTCACGCTTTATTGCAATCCAAACCTGGATCATGAGGCCCTAAACCGAGACCCACTCTCCAGGCTTTACTGCATATCCCAAACTCAGGATTACTAGGCCCAATAGAGAGAAAACCACCTCTTGTCTTTACCCTATATTCTACAATTCACCAGCAAGGATTCCTAGGCCCACCGAGGCAACACAATCTAGGTTTTACCGCAACCCAAAGTCTGGCTTAGGGGTCATTAGGCCAGTGGCTTTACCGTGATCCACAGTCTGGCTCAGGGACCATTAGGCCATGTTCTCAATCATTCATAGATCCACCTCACTCAGCTTCGAATCCATCCAACAATCCATCTCAACCAAAACATGAGAACCCCAACACACCATGGCTATCTGAAAATGGCAATGCTAGGCTGAAAATATTGTTACACCTAGAAAAATCCATGCCACAACAGCAAAAGAACCACATGCAATACCATGCATGTGAAATATAGCAAGGAAAATACATATGCACATTGACACCTATAATGAATCCTGCTATATCTACTTGATCCTACATTTCCTTGCTTGATCTTTTCTTCCTCTTGCCTTCTTTGCCTTTCTTGCTCCAACGCAGATATGCTCCAAGAAAACTCCAAGTGTCCAAGAATGAGAGAGAGAGAGAGAGTAATGAGAGAGATCCAAAACTCAACTGACAAAAGATTACCAACTGATCCTCATAAGCCTTTTTATGAATAAGGCCTCTATTTTCTTCATTTTCTATTATTTTCCTTCACTTTCCTCCTCACATGCAACCTATGACCTTTCACCTCCCTTTTCTTGTAATTTCCATTATTTTCATAAATAAATGTGCCAAAAATGCCATTTTTCCTTTCCAAAGCCTAATCCATTTCCTTTTCCAATTTCCTTAGCCATAAATAAGCAAATGAACACCCCCCAGGATGTCTTGCCCAATATTCAACCTGGAATAAGTGTCCCATCAACTGTGGTTATTATTTTTGCCTTTATTAACTTTTGTTACATGGAATTTTCACCAGGGTTGTTACAGAACCCTCCCCCTTCGGGAACACCATCCTCGGTGTTAGACCACACCAATGCCTCAACAAAACCATTGAAAGAAAACATACTACACATGGAGCTTTATAACACAGCTCAATTCAGTATTTACAATGATCACCCTGCTAAACAACAACCATCATGACAACATAACAGCATGACAAAGTAATAACATGACACCCATACCTCTTATTGGAGCTTCATAACTTAACTCATGGCAGTATTTACATCCATATACATATGTACATGTAGAAACATCACCAAACATATACCAAATCATATACCAAGACATATACCCAGAACACCATACCAAAACTGCTTTGCCTCAACTGGAAAACAAGGAAGGATACATAGCCCAAATCCAATTCGCCATGTCCCATGAAGCTTCATCGGGCCCAAAGTGCTTCCACTACACTTTAACTTTCTTGATTTCTTGGTTCCAGAGCATGAGCACCTTTTCTCTACAATATACACTGAGGCTCTGGCTGGAATTTTCCATCTGGTTCCACCTGCAATACAGACCAGTCAATCACATGATCAACATCCTTAACATACTTCTTAGGCAATAATACATGGAAAACATCATGGACTTTCACTATCAAAGGCAGTCCAAGTCGATAGGCTACTGGACCAATCCTCTTAATGATATTGAAGGGTCCAGAAAATCGTGGTGCCATCTTGGCACATGATCTAGTGTGCAAGGAACTCTTCTTCGGTTTGATGTGCAAGTACACTTGTTCGCCAACCTGGAACTCCTTGAACAACCTATTCCGATCTGCATAGATTTTCTGTCTATCCTGTGTTGCCTTTATATTTTTCTTTATAACCATCATTTCTTGTTCCATGTCTGCCAACATCTCTTGTCAAATCAACACCCTATTAACCAAATCACTCCAACTGATGGGAGTATTGCAACTATGCCCATACAATGCCTCAAAAGGACTCATCCTCAACGACTCCTAATAAACATTGTGTTATGAAAACTCTACCAAGGGGAGATACTCTTCCCACTTTCGTTGCTAATCCATCACATACATCCTCAACATGTCCTCCAATATCTTGTTGACCCTTTCTGTCTATCCATCTTTCTGTGGATGATAAGTTGTACTGAAGGCCAACCCTATGCCCAAACCTGCAAAAAACTTCCAAAAATTGGAAGTGAACATTGCATCCCTGTTTGACACAATATTCTTTGGAACACCATGAAATATGACCACATCTCGGATGAATACCTATGCTACATTGTTAGCTCATATTGTAGACTTCATGGGAACAAAGTTTAAAACCTTTGTTAACCTATCCACAACAACCATGATGGAATCGTTTTGTCTCACTGTCTTCGAAAACTCTGTGATGAAGTCCATGGAAATGACCTCCCATTCCCACTCTGGAATCACAATCGGCTATAGAAATCCACCTGGATGTTTACATTTTGCCTTCACATGCTGAAAATCAAAACACCTAGCCACGAACTCTGCTACATCCTTCTTCAAATTCAGCCAACAGAAAAATCACTTCATTTCCGTCAATGTCTTCTAGTAACCGAGGTGACCTGAAAACGTTTTCGCATGAAACTCTCTCAAGATCACCTTCTTGAGCTCATTGCTATCTGGCACATATATCATGTCTTTGAATCTAACCAATCCATCTGATGTAAGACAATAATCCATAACCTGTGCACATGCACCTATACCTGTAATATCACCTATACCTATACTAGCACCCTAATGCAACCTGCGCACAATCTCCATATACCTTACATCTCGCTGACCTGCCTGCAAGATCCTATCATGTAGATATGTCCCATAAGAGCTCATAGCTATCAAGTGATTTACATGTACTCGCCTGCTGAGAGCATCTGCCACCCTATTCTCTTTACCTTTGATGAACCTAATTTCAAAATCAAACTCATTGATCGTGGTCAACCATCTAGCCTAGCATTCAGATTCGGCTGGTCAAACAAGTACCTCAACCCAATATGATCACTCATCAGTACAAACCTCCTGCCAAGAAGATAGTGCTTCTGCATCTTTAATGGATGTATGATCGTTGCTAACTCCAAATCATGTGTCGGGTAGTTCTGCACATTCTCATTAAGATTTTGTGACTCATAGAATACCACCTGTCCATCTTGCATAAGGACTCCACCAAGTCCTCTCTTGCAAGCATTTGTGCATATTACAAACTCTTTGTCCATATCTTCAATCTGTAGCATTGGTGCATGTGTCAACAACTGCTTAAGCTACTCAAAGTTAGCCTCACACTCCTTTGTCCATTTGAACATCTTACCTTTCCTCTGCAATGATGTAATAGGATAATAAATCTATGAGAATTTCCCAATGAACCTCAGATAATAGCCTACGAAACCCACGAAAGATCTCACCTCATCCACACTCTTAGGAGCTACCCACTCCATGATAGCTCTTATCTTCTCTGGATCTACTGCAATGCCCTCCTTGGAGACCACATGCCCCAAGTAATGTACCTCAGTGTAAAAGAAACTACACTTGTTGAGATTAGCATACAACTGATGCTCCCTTAACAACCTCAACACTGTTGCTGAATGTTTGGCATGCTCTTCCTCATTTTTAGAATATACCAGTATATCATCAATGAAAACAATAACAAACTTATCCAAATACGGACGCAACAAATTATTCATCAAGCACTTAAATGTAGATAGAGCATTACTTAAGCCAAATGGAACTACAACAAACTCATAATGCCCATACCTGGTCTAGATAGTTGTCTTGTAAATGTCTTCCTCTTTAATGCATACCTGATGGTATCCAGATCTCAAATCAATCTTTGAGAACAATGTTTCTCCCTTCAACTGATCAAACAAGTCATCAATCCTCGGCAAATGGTATTTGTTCTTGACGGTCACTTTGATCAACTGCCTATAGTCAATGCATATTCTAAGAGTACATATTTCTTCTTCACAAACAATATCAGTGTGCCCCAAGGTGATACACTTGGCCTAATGTATCCCTTGTCCAACATTTCCTTCAATTGCAACTTTAGCTCAACCAACTCATCCTGTAAGGTGCTTTTGATGTTGGAGTTTCCACTGACACTAACTCAATAGAAAATTCTACCTCCCTATGAGGGGGTAACTCTGAAATGTCCTCAGGAAATAAATCCCTACACTGTTGTAGAACTGGGTACCTGCTCAACACATCTTCATCTTCAACCTCCTCACCCTTGTCACTTTAAATGTGCACTGTGAATAGCATTCACCCTTTCCTATGGCTACGCTTTGCTTACGTAGTTGTCACCATCCTAACTAAAGTGGCTTTCTTCTTACACTACAAGACTCTTGGTTCCCCATTGTCATTAACACACTCGATAGCTTTTTCATAACAGTTTACCTTGGTTCTATGAAGATACAACCAATCCATGCCCAACAACATATTGTATGATCCCAATAGTAGTACATTCAAATGTGTTGTTGCAGGCATGCCATTCAATTCAAATGCACAATCTCTTACCCAATGATGCACTTGCTTCTTTGTATTTGTAGCCAATTGCACTAACCAAGACTCTGCATGCAACTCTTTACTCAAACTACACTCATCCACCAAGTCAGGACTAACATAGCTATAATTAGGTCCCGAGTCAATCAAAATATAAATAACTTGATCACAAAGCTTATTGTCCATCTCAATGATAGATGCTTGATGGTATGCTTGCCTATTGTCCACTGTTGCATAGATACACAAAATACTATGACCAACATCCCCAAAAATTTGTGCCTCTTGCGCACTATATATCTCAGGCCTACCACCCTAATTCTATGGGAAACATCTCTTAAGGTCTTCCTTTCCACATGTCCAACACTCCAATCGACCAGTACCAACCCTTATATGTTGTTGGTGTGTCTCATGTCCCTACCTAGCTGCATTAAATCTCTTTTTTGGTGCCACGTTCTCTTTCTCATTTGCATGTTGAGGCACTGTCCTCTTAGGCTTCCATTTACCTTTACCTTTGACTTTCCCTTTCCATCCTTGCTGAGATTCATTCTTATGCTTCGATTGTTCACAAAAATGCTTCAGTTTCCCAATAACTTCCTCAAGTGACTAAGGCTCATCATACTCAATCCGATCTCTAAATGCTAATGGAAAACCACTTACAAATCGTTGAACTTTAGCCTTCTCATCAGTAAGATATGGTGCATACCTCAATAGTTCCAGAAACTTGGTTAGGTACTCTTCATATGTCATTGGTCCCATCTTTAACTCGTAGAATTATTTAGCCTTATTGTCATAGTACCTTTCTGACACGTACCTTTTCCTGAAAAACCTCTTGAACTCTTGCCAACTCAAGTCATCTGTCCTGATGTCTCTGACCTGCTAAACATATTCCCACCAAATGTTTGCTTTACCTTTCAAACTGAAGATCACTACTCTGGCCTTTATATTATCTGTGTACTCATGCAACTCAAAGAATTTTCTCATCCCAAGTATCCAAGCCTCTGCATCTTCTGGCTTCTTCACATCTCCATGAAAAGTAGTTGGTTTTGATTTCTTAAATTCATCTGGTAAGTATCCCCTATAATTCATCTTGTAAGGATGATAGCGATGGCGATCATGATGTCTATCAAATCGAATGCTAGAACAGTACAATTATCCATCACTTCTCCTATCTGGAGTATCCAAAAATCTTCCATCTATCACCGTATCAGATCTATCCAACTTGTGTCTACCAGGAAACCTATTACCATATGCCCATTAGTTCTATCCTCATGTCCACGGTTGATCTAAAGTGGCCCTTGTCGCTGAGAGTATGAAAAACTCTAAAGAAGTATAGAATTAACTTCTGATTGTTTCTCTTGTGTCTGTATGATCTGGTCATTATCTGCCTTACAACTCCTTATCTCTTTCTTTAGGCTTCTCAATGTGTCTGCCAAACCAGAAGAGTGCCCCCACACCACGCTGCCCATCTACTTCATAGGGAGATTCTATGTAGTCTACCACCTTGCTAGCCATTTGATCTCTTTCCTACAATGCATAATATGTTAGATAAACCAAATCACAATAAATCAACATATCTTAGCATAATATGGGGAGGATACCTTGTCTGCAATATCAAAAATCAGTGTGATACATGTATAACATAAACATAATAACATATAGACATACGCAAATAAATGCATCAACACATAAACATCTTTCTAGTTAGGGTCCAACCATCAATGCAAGGCCATATCAACAATGCATGCTATGACCTCATGAATAACAACAACCATTCTTCCATTGTACACATCTCCACATGCAACTATTAACATGCATAAGCAATGCCAAATGAACTACACATATGCATAAACACATATAGTTGAGCATAAGTGATTAATCCTTGTAACCATCCTACAAGAATGATACATGTAACCAAACCTACAAGAATGTAGCCTAACATACAAGGATGTAAGTAGGTGACATAAAATCAACATGTAAGCGACCTGTAACAATATGTAACTGTTGGGTTGTGTTATATTCTTTCCACATAGTTAACAGGGGGTTTGAGGGGTACCCGTAACCCCACTTTATGGGGTCTGGGGCAGCGCCCAGGAAAATTTTGGTTTTGGACCCTATGTTAGGTTGGGCGGACCCACCTATGGTTTTGTGCATGATTTTCGCACATGTTTTTTGGACGCGATGGTTTTCGGTCCATGGTATTGGATCGATGGTTTTTTGGTCCATTGTATTGGACGTGATGGTTTTTCGGTCCATGGTATTGGATGTCAGCATGTATAAATATGTATTTAAACATTGAAAGGAACATAATGAAAAATCAAGCTGGTAGTCTCGGTCTTGAGATCCAGTGGGAAATCTCTGTGTATATGTGTTTTATGTGTTATGCTCTCGCATTTTTATTTTTCCTGTGATTTAGAATTCGTATGCTGGTAATTTTTGTACGGGGTTAAAACCTACACTAATACTCTTCATCTCAGTAGAATGTTGCATCCTTTTGCAACATTCTTTCCATTGGCGCAGTTATTTGCGCATACGCCTTGATAAACTTTCTATAATATCCAGTATGGCCCACCGTTGCACGCAACTGTTTTACGTTCTTCAGGGCCTCCAAATTAAGAATGATCACTATCTTGGCAGGGTCTAGCATCAATACCTAGCTCCAAACCACATGGCCCAACAATATTCCATGCGGTACGTAGAAGATACACTTTTTCAGGTTAAGGGTGATTTGATGTCTTCGACAGGTATCCATCATGAGGCACATACTAGCAACATGGAGCTTTATTAACCCAAATACGGTCCAGTCATCAAAGTAGACTTCTAAGAATTTGTGGATAAATTATTTAAAAGCCGCAATTACCACTATTGAAAAGATCGCAGGCACATTCTTCAGCCCAAAAGGCATTACCATATATTGAAAACAACCCCATTCAGGCGTGAAGGTGGTCTTACAGTGATCCTCCGATGCGATCATGATTTGATGGTACCCTGGGAACCCATCAATGAACGAGTAGGCTTCCTACCCTCCAACATTCTCCAGTACCTCATCTATAAATGGCATCAGGAATGGTTCATGGATGCACTCATCATTTAACTTCCTCAGGTCTGCGCATATCCGAATTTCATCCTACTACTTATTTTCTTAGACTACCATGGGACTTACCTTGTCTGATTCCTCCACAGGTTCAATGATCCCAACTTCCATCATTTTATCCAACTCCTTGTGCACCTTTTCCTTATATTTAGGATTTAAGGGGCGCTACTTTACAGGCTTCGCGTCTGGCTTCAAAGTAATATTCATAACGCTCAAATCCCCTACTATCCCCTTCAGACTAGAGAACTTGGTTGGAAACAAGTCCTGATACTCATGCAATAGCTCTGTGACCTTATCAACTGCATCTTCATCCCAATAGTCACCTACATTATCAAACTTTGGCTATGCGTCTGATCCAATATTTTCCTCCTTAGTCCTTAAAGGCTCTGATATGTCGGGGATTACTGCCTTAAGTCCCTCAACCTCATGTTGTCCTTTGAACTCGGGAATATTAATTTTTCTGGGGTCGTATTCACTTTATTCTATAGTCACATTATAACATTCTAGTGCATGATACAATTGCGTATTCCAATCTTGCCGAACCCACGCTACTGCATCCTTAGGTATTTTGAAGGTTGTTGCTTTGATTTCTTCGAGTGCCTCATCAATACATTCAAAGCCATCTTTAAAGCTTAAAGCCAACATGAATCTTTTCTTCAACATATCCCATTCAGCCGTCCCATGTCGCAGCTCAGTTTCCAAGCACCAGTTCATTAGGATGGTATCCAAAGTGTGACAAAATATGTGAGCCCATTCCGGCTGCGGCTCTTCTCCCCATGTTATAGTCCATCGCGCCAAATGTTCACACAGGTCATCCTTCCCTATGTATTTCTCTGTTATATGGGTATTGGCGTACCCAAACCTCAACTACATCATTATCTGGTATTCTTTCGAGTTAGCGAAGCTGTTCTTATGCATACCCCACCATTGGGCATGCGCAGCTCGCAGTGCCAGATCTAGCGCTTGGAACCGATGCTGTTCTAGCACATCCATTTCAAACTTATCCCAAAATAAATTAACATTTCCTAAACAATCATAATAAGGTAAATTCCATATCCCAGTGGATATGCATCGAAGCGATTTTGTCAACATATTGCAGTGCAGCGAGGAGACTTCATGTAATCAGTTCTGACAGTGCTCAAGCTTTTCATCAGAATTTGAAGTGAAAGAACTAAGTCTATCCCATGCGATCTGTCCATCCACTGTAGGTTTGTTCTAGTCCTCATCACGCACTGTGATCTTATAAATCTAATCAAGATTGTCCCGCTCCTCATAATCACGGATCGATTCAGTATATTTTGCACCTTCAGTTGGATCCAATGGAACAATAACCTGAAGCTCCTTTCTTTTGAACGTCATTCTGTGCTTTTTGAGATTAATAATTGCATCCATATCAAAGGCCCAATCAATGCCTAATAGCGCAGGGTAAGGGTTACTATCTTCAACTATTTCGATCACTTCAAAATTAGCTAGGGTTCTTTCTCCTTCAATATCTATTGCGACCCCATATAGGTGCCCCATAGGAATGATATTTTGCTGGTTTTCCATATGTAGTTGGATAGGAGACCATTGCAACATAGGCCTCCCTATTATTTCCCATATTTACTTCGAAAAAAAATTCACATCATATCCTAGATAGAGAATTACCTGGTCCATCTCATACTCCCCAATTTGCGCAGAAAGTCTCATATCGTGAACTGTTTACTTCTTGCTTTTTCTCACTTTGCATACTGTGCACTATTCTAGAGTAGTTTTAATCTTACCTGTACAATTATCAATCAACTCCTCTAGCCCTTCTACCACCCTTCTATCCCGTAAAAGCTTCATACAAGTCTTCAAAAATGTTGCTAACAATGAAGGTTCTACATCTTATGCACTATTGTTCCCTCCAGGCTTCTCTTGACTTCCTGAGGTAGAAGCATCTACGAAGCTCTTTTTAGCTTCCATAAAAGCTTCCTTTGTGTGGATTAGGTCGAACCCAACTTCCTTGTCAGCAGCCTTGCGTAACTATCCTTTAGCCTCTGGTTGCTTTCCCTTACCTTCTCCTGTGGCTATACCGCTTCATGTCATGATATTGACGCTAGGCTCCTCTTCGCAAGGATTCGGTCTCATCATTTGGATATTCTACGTAGGTGTTTGAGCTTTCTTTTCTTGCATATTTTCTATAAGTACCGGGAAATCTTCTATGACATGGTCAAACTACCAACAATACTGATAGGAGGGGTGCATTAGATCATGAAAATCACACGAAAATGGCCTGCCTCTCCACAATTGTAACAAATAACCTATCTGCGACCCCTTCCAGCTCCTCCTCCTCGCCCTCTTCCTCAGCCTTGGAATCCCCCGCACACTGCACCCGCACCCATATCTCGAGGTCGATTTTCTGCCTACATTCTATATGTAAGGGTCCTGTCCATCATTAGCTCATAGTTTCGGCATTTGCGCTCATCATATCCAACCGACTTACAGAAAGTACAAAACAACTGCTGCGGGGTTTGCACAAAATTTTGTAGGAGATGAAAGTTATGAGTCGCTTGCTTCCTAGAGATTTGACAAATAACACACGTAAGGCTACTCCTGTGCTTGGCCTTGTGATGTTTTCTGGCTTTAGGGTGACAAGACCTGCCCCAATAAGATAATTATGGTAGACTGGACAATGGTCCTTATCATGACCATGACCCTTACATTTCAGGCACCAAACCTCTGTCCGCACCTCAAGTTGGACTTACGTTCCCTTCTTAAGGCTCTGTAACTCCATATGTAGGTTGGCTAGTTGTGATTGAATCTGTTTTACCCCCAGATTTGTATCCTTCATAAGTGAAGCCTCTAATCGCATGGAAATATCCAAGGCTTCAGCTTGCGTTCTATTTTCTGTTGTGATAGTGGAAATCTCAGATGAGGTAAGAGCGAAGAAAGGTACCGGTCTTTATGTTGATCATCTGTGATTCTCATGTTATCCTACCGAATCAGTCAGGTTATCTTGTTGAATCAGACACTTTAGTATTTGATCAAAGTTCCATGCAGAATCACTTATCCTGTGCTGGATCTCTTTGAACTTCGTCACTGACTGGGCTTATGACTCGGGTTTCTTAAATTCATTGTTCAACTCTTGTTGGGTTTCTAGCATAGTTGCGTTGGGTTTACTTGAACAAAACTTGATATACCAACCGAGCGCCCTGTCTTGCAGCGCTATAACCAACTATGCTTTCTTCATATCATCATCAATGATCTATTGTGCCTTCCATACAACATATGCGACGAACCAAAATTCTCGGGGTCTTCAGTCCCCAAACCCTTAAATACAAGCATCTTCATCATGTTGGCCATGTTAAATGATGGAGGTGTAGGTGGAGGCGAAGGTGTAGGTGTGTGGGGTGGAGGTGGAGTGGATGGATGAGGTATCCCTCTGATACCCTGGCTTACGATCTGCAGTGTGCTTCTCAGTTTCCTCAGAATACTACCTTCGTCGTCACTATCAGATGATCCTAACAACAGACTATATTCAGAGCCTATATCTAGGTTTCCTCTGAATGTTCTTCTGCTTCGCGTAGTCCCAAACATCAATTTAAAGGCATAACCCACTTTTCCCACAATACCATCTTAATCCAGGTCTTCAAGTACTTACCTCTTGTTCCCTTGAAAAACATGCGCTCTGCTTCACTATAATTGGAGGACGTATCGATTGTGAACTCAGTAATGAATTCTCCCAGAATACTATCGATCCAATGGTCGAAAACCCAGGTGATTTTATTTTCTAAAGCCTCCAAGCGCTTCACTAGTTCTGAGGTCCATCCATAGGGCCGTCAAGCTTCCACATACCCTAACTATCCACCAATTTGGACAACCACTTGTGCAATTCACACGGAAAAGAGCAGAATAATATCTCGTGTTTGTCTGTGAATATGTATCTATTCAACCACTCTTCCTTTGACATGCGCGGATTCCTATTTTCTTGATTTGTAAATGCGTGCAGTTTATGATCTATCCACTTTTCAATCTCTTTCTTAGTGGGGAACCGCTTATCACACATTCCTTAGATAGATCCCAGTCTTGGTAACAAAACCATTTGTTTGCTTGATGGGCTCTGACCCAGGTTCAAAGTTTTGCGCCAACCAAAAAAATTCTAAATTGATGGCTCTTTCAGAAACAAACTGCGTAGCACAGGCTGCAGTCTCGCTCGAAGCAGTATTGGGGGATGAAAAAACCAAATTTTCACCTCCATAGGTCTGTGTGATGGGCTCCTGCGGCTTCTAGGGCTTAGTTCTATCTTTGCGAACCCTAACCCTTCCGAAATAGATAATTGTAGTAATTCACATAAACATAATCTATACCTTTGCGAAGGGCGCCAAACATTCATAACATCTATAAATTATATTGATATACTACTTTCACACATCAGATAAACATTCATTCATATAACTTTAGATACAGAGCAAAAATACAAAAATGTAGAAGTAAATACAGATACACAGATGCACAATTTATGGATTAGAACTGTCTTTATTAGATGTATTCTTTCAAGTACAGATGCTGCTTCCCTGCGCCCTCAACTACAGGGGTCCACACATTCAGCCAAAAGACTTACCAAGGTCCCTGTGCACTCAGCTATAGGGGCCTTCCCCTTCACCTAAGTACATGAAAAAAACTTTCTTGCCTTAGGTTACTTGCCCATACAATGATCTTTTAGTTATTAGTTACTTTCTAGTCTCCCTATGAATATCTTCTATATATAGCATTTTGTTTCTAAAATACCATGGTCTGCAGACCATGGGCGGGTCTCAAAACTTCCTATCTTCTAGCAACCTAAGGGACTAAATCCCCTTTGACTCTTATTACCATCGTGTTCCTCTTCCTAAAAACATTGAGACTTTACAATTGTACAAAAACTAAATGCCAAAATTTGACCCCAGGGGACCCTAGCCCAACAATACATAAGATATTTTATCCATCAAACAAATGTCAAAAAGGAATTACATACTTTTGGTTACATGCGCCTTTAAGCCCTGATCACCTATCTTCTTTCGAAATCCAATTTGGATTGATATTGACCCTAAAAACGCCTATAAACCATATGAAACCATATAATAATTTAAATCTTCTACAAAAACCCTCTTTCCAAGCACCTTCTACAAACTATCCAGATTTCGACATTGGATCTACAAAATGCCCATTGGCAGTTTGTCTAATGATTCGAAAAAATGAACCCTTCATATAAAAATGAAATAAAAAATTTGCCCTGCTAAACTACGTGACTCGAACCTAAGACCAAGGGAAGATCACCAGAGCACCTTACCAATCTCGTTAATCAATGTTGCTTGTTATATAGTCCTTTCCCATTCCTTTTGTAATATATATAATCTAACTCAAGTCGGGGTTGTGGACCAATCCTATGGATAATCCTCATCATGCGAACCAAACGACTCAATGTACTCATGACTCAACTCCTCGAGTTGAGTTAATGATCATTGTGGGAAAAATATTTGTCCAACCTAACAAATCTATGTGCTTGTGAGTCAACTGATGAGTGCCACTATTGTAGCAAGAATGTTGCAACTCCTGGGCTACCAACTTTACTTTATCAACCTGGGGTTCGTACAGACTTGGAGGTGACAATGCTGTATACACAAGTAAAAGTGATGGTTCTGCCTTTTGTCACTGTTCAACTGGCGAGATACCACTGGGGCTTTCAAGCCAAACTTCTATGGAGTCGGAAGAAGCTTGGTTTCTGGATGGAGGAAAGGGAAATCTACTCTAAGGGAGAGATACTCTATTGCGATAATGAAAAAGACCAAAATTCAATGCTAAATCACACAATTTCCTACTTAACTGCCAAGAAACTATATTTCACAATAATGCTAAATTAACATGAACCAAATGCTACTATATAAGCATGTAAGTAAACAACATCAAACATCACTAATGTGCAAGTAAAGGGACCGAAATAAATCTGTTTTTGTCTTTTTTCCTTTTCATGCAAAATCAAGTATGCAAACTAATTTCTTTTGGTGATGTGGTAGGTGAATTAAGGATGTTGGAGGATGGATGGAAGGTTTAGGAGATGGTTGGATGGTGTGGGATACCTTTGGGTGACCTTTAGTGACTTCTTAGAGGTTTTCCCTCAATTCGGCCTCAAAACAGGCCATTATAGGAAAACCTACAGGATGTAATAGAAACCTACTGGATTCCCTATAAACCTACAGGAAACAGCCGAGAGAAAAATGGGAGGTGTTGTAGGTGATGAAAGGCTTAGGGAAGGTGGTAGATGGGTGGAATGAAGTGAGAAAAGGTCTAGGATCACTTAGAAGTCAACAATAAAGATAGAAGATGGTTGGATTCGCTCAATGTGCTTGGAAGAATTTCTATGCAAAATGAAGAAAACTAGTGAAGGCAACAGGGAAAACAAGGAATGACTATGGTGGATGAAGTGGAAGGTCGTTGCTAGCTATGAATTCTTTGTCTACTCCTGAAGCACCTTCTCTACATAAAACATGTATAATTTCCAAAAATCTATGTAAACAAGAAGCATTCTCATAAGCTATAAAAGCAAAATCAATGAACTAACTACCTAAATTATGCATGAGGAAAGTTGCTGAAAGAAATGGAAGCATGGATGAGATCTACTGCAAGAATGAAGATAGAAGAGATGGCAATGAATCCTAGTTTGCAAAACTAATCAAATGCTAACTTAAATACAATAAACTCTAAATCTCATACAAGAAATAGAAATATGTGTTTTTGGGGCTGCATAAGGGTCCCTCCCTCAAATCATGATCCCAAAGGGAGGAAATGAGGCAAAGACACCTACTGACAGCCTTGTGGTGCTCCTTTTATCCATGCTAACCTGCTACTGAAGTAAGGTGCAAATGGAAGCAAACTAATAAACAACCAATCCAATCTACACTACTTGCAATAAAATACATCTAAAGGAAAATTAACAATGAAGCTATGAGACTAATCTAAACATACAGATACACGAAAGAGGAGCCTTGGCTGATAGGGTTGGGACCTAACCCAATAGATTTAGCCCTCAGAGTTAACTCGGTTATGGATCAAAACAAAACTCATTCTTATTACCAAAACAAAAAATTACATCAATAAAACTTCCACAAGTCTAGAGTTCGAAGATAACTTAGAGTTTTACAACAAAAATTCGAATCCCAGTGAGGCTCTAGGCCTCTCTACTTATAAAACTAAGGTCCCCAATGACTTCCTTAAAATTAGGGAGGCTCGGCTCCCAAACTCGAGATAAACTAGCTCTTTGTCTCTCACTTGCTCGACTGCCTTCTAATCCTCATGACTTGGCTTCTTGCACTCCGAGCTGGTGCGATAAATTGAGGAATATTTGAATGGGGGAGAAGTAAATGAGGAGAATTTACCTCCTACAATCCCTCTCCCTTGTCCCATTCAAGTTTTAACCATAGTCTTTACCAAAATTCCTTGATTTTCTCCTTCAATCCTGCAGTCAATGCATATTAGTCCACTAGGCATAATATCCAACTCTAACTCATCTCATAAATAAAATATAATAAAAAACATGTAATAAGTTGTGAGAAAAGTTGGTTTGACTAAGCTAGGAGGTGAATTAAGGCCAATATAATTACCCAATGATGAGACTCATCATCAACCCCCACTGAAAGTGTTATTCATCCTCTAAGCAACTCAATCAATGTCCATATCGTTCATAGCTCTAGTGGCCTCCCCTGACATCCCATGCCTCTACTAGGGTTTCCTCTTCTTGTTCATAGAAGCCTGCTTTCTTTTCTACCTCCTTCCACTACCTCTTTTCTTCTTCTGCCTTCCTTCCTTCTAGCATTCCTAAGAGTAGTGGTGGATTGAGTTTCAGGCCAATCCAATTGAATTTTAGCCTTTGCATAGATTGCTTGTACATGGGTGTCCTGTTAAGTGCTTCTCTCAATCTTTGAAGAGAGTGGTACTCTCTTATCTTTAAGCTCTATGTCAATGTGTTCCATCTCCTTAGGAAAGCATGTATGCTATCATCCCCTAACAACATGAATATGTCCTCAAAATGTGAAATTGCTTTCTCTTGGGCAACAAGATACCTGGGTGAAAGCTAAGGATCATTTGCAATCAAATTATGGGTACTGATGAGGGCCATGGGATTTGACTTTTCAACTATGATCATAAGAGGTTCAATTTGTTCTCTTGCCAATATCTTCTTCATCTCTGCAGCCCTTGATTTCTCATGGTTCATCCATGATGCCAAATCCATCAACAATAAATCTTCTAGCTTGGCATTAGGGTCCCATACATTCATGTCTGTTAAGGCCATGTTATGCTAATAGAACTCAGACATCTTGACCCTATCTTCTAGTGTTCTTTGATCACAAAGATCAATGAATTTCCTGTAGTCCTGAAATGGCATGGTGCCTCTCTGTGCTAGGGTCTTGATCTAGAACTACAACCATTGTTCCTTGAGGTATAGGGCATAGGATTTAGCTGGCATTCTACACTGGATTGCTTCCAAAGAGAGTCTAGACATAAATGCCAATTAATTTTCTCTCTCTCGTAGCTGTCCTCTCAACCATGCATTTTCTGTTTCTAGTTGATTTTTCATTATGGCCTCTCTATCTCTCAAACTACTTAGCTCTATGCCCATCTCCTTGATCTTCTCCTCCATGTGCCCAATGTCTTCCATCCCCTTGGATTTGGAAATCTGCATCCATCGATGAGTTCTGGCTCTCTCCTTCTCAAGATTGAATAATAGTGGAATAGAAAATTTTTGAGGAATGACCCTGCCTCCTTGAATAAACCTGTAGTAGGAGTCAAAGTTAGGTTGGGGGCTAGGTTCTTTTAACTCTGGGTGCTCTTCTTTAGTTTCTTACTATTTGCCTCCCTCCTTTTCCAATTTTTGTGTCTCCTGTAGGTTCAAGAGAGTATGCTGTAGGACTGCTTCAACTTCCTGTAGATCTTGCTATGTATTATGTAGGATTGCTTTTCCCTTGGAGGAGGTGGATCTAGTCATAGGCCTTCTCACATAGGTGATAGGAGACTTAGGAGAAGGCACTTTCTCCTGTTGTTTATGTGAGTCCTCAATCACAATGGGAATTTTGGTTGGTGTTTGGGGTTTCCTCTGCCTTATTCTTGTGCTTTTCCTTGTCCTGAAATATAAGGGGGTTTGCCTTTGTCTTTTGCCTTTTTTCTTGATGGGGGTGCTAAGAGTAGTGAGGGAAGCTGCTGCCTCTCTCTTAGTGGGTTCTAGAGACACCCTAAGTGACTCCTCCTTGTCTTCTATCCCCTCTTTCCCATTGCTTTCTTCACCTTTGTATTTCCTTTCTTATTCCTCTTTTAGATCCTCATCTTCTTTATCAGTTTCATCCTTAACATCCTCCTCTGTTTCTTCATCATCCTCATTCTCTTTCTCTTCTTCTTCTTCATCTTCCTCATTTCTTCTCTTTCATCTTCTTCTTCATCCATCTCACCTTCATCTCCTTATGCTTATTCTTCTTCTTCCTGCTCTACTTCTTCTTCCTCTAATTCAGTCTCTTCCTCATCCTTTCCACTGACAGTAGGACTAACATCATATGTGAGAGCTTTGATGTCCTCCTCTGCCTGCATGTCTCTGAAAACTGACCATTGTATAGGAATTCTTAGGTTTTGGAGGGAATCTTCTATAAGGATTCTAATTAACCCATGGTGAGCTAACTGTTGGGAATTTCCCTCTTGCACCTTGATGCTTGTGTCTATCAGTGACTGCAGCAGGAAGTATGGTATGTTGAGCCTGTGGTAAGGGGGTATTTCTTCTTCAAATCTCAACTCTTCAAGAAGCCTAAAGTTATAGCCATAGACCACACTATACCTACCCTCACATGATATGTATTTAATAAGTTGGTAGCTCACCTCATTCCAGGGATATGGTAGAATTTCTCTCCTTACTCCATTCTTGTCCTCAATGGGTTCCTCACCTTCTAAAAAGAATTTACTTTTGGCAATCTAGCTATCTCCTTTGTCTTCCTTCCTCCATTGTACTCCTAGGGGAAGTGTGGTAACTCTGCTGATGAGTTCAGGGGTGAGATCTATGGAGAGGCCTCTTACCACAACAGTGGCATGGACTCTGGTAAGTGGAATGAGGGAGAGAGAAAAATCTCGGGCCAACTCATCATCATACCCCCTTAATTTCTCGAAATACACCATCCGGTTATGCCTTGTGAAGATTTCTAGCACCCGAGGGTGTTGTTGGATTCTCACAGTGTTAATGGGATCCCTTCTATTAAATCCCCCTGTCATCTTGGTTGGTGAAGTTTGAGGAGAAGAGATGGTTGATACAATTTTTAAATGCAGAAGTAAAAAACTGAAATGACTGTGTGGACAATTCTCTTGCACAATTGCCAAATTCACTCAAACTAGAGGATTTTTTTTGTTCAATTTACTTGGAAAGAGGGATGTAATTACAAAACCTACCTCTTCATAGTACTTTCTATGGCCAATCCCTGTGTTTTCCCCTCTGAAACTCCTCTTGGCCTATCCTGTAGACTGTCTCTGTGTATCCTGTAGGAATCCTATGTGCAATCCTGTAGGAATTCCTGTGCAGAAAAATGATGGATTTTTCCTTTTTGTAGGTTGCCTCGGTATGAGAATGACTTGTGAGAGCGAGCCTCGAGGAAATGAATGCATGAATGCATGGGGATGACGTTTATTTCCTCTTATGGTCATTTGGGGTGAGGTGGTGTGCTGGAAGCCGAGGTACGATTTCCATTTTTGGACCATTGGTGCCCACTACCACCTCATCATTACCCACTCATCGTAATCAACTCCCACTTCATATTTCCATAGCCTTAACTGCTTTTGTCCTTCTCCTTCTATTTTTTTGTTGACTGCTGCCACGTGTGAGAGGAAAAATTGTTTTGTCTTTGTTGACTGGTTGAAGGTGGCCAAATTAACTGGTCACCTTTTGCTTAAAAAACAACTTACTCGTAACCTTTACATCTTTTGATTACATTATGCACATGAGAGAGTGAGTGGGATACTTACCTGTGGTGCTAATACCTTGCTGCAGTTGTTGAAGACTGGAGGTACTTGCTGTGTGTATTGGTTGCATGCTATTCTTCTTCCTTTTGTTGTTGTTGTTGTTGTTGTTTGATGATTCTTTTGTTGTGCTGGTACCTGGTGTTGAAGATGATGGTGTTGTTGCTTCTTTGGAGTTCCTTCTCCTCTTGGATCATCATGCTGGAAGCTTGTTGTTCTTATGATTTGTATTCTGTGGGATAGGCTGCTACAGGATTTCTTACAGGATTTCATGTAGCTACTTCTCCTTCAGAACTCTTAATCATACTCTTTTTTGGGATTTTGAGGATGGTGACATGGATGGAGAGGGAGACTAGGAGTGTGAAGAATGAAAAATGCTCAGGTGATGCTCCCTTATTCTCTCTGTTTCCTTCTTTTCTCTAAGACTGTGTTTTTTTTTTGAAACTGATTTTTTTTAAGGGTGAATGCAGGGGTGATGAAGGTGGACATAGGTATGGTCATGGAATGATGATGTAGGGGTGCTATTTTATTGACATAGTAGGTAATTTTTTCCTTAGGGTCTCTTCCTATAGGATTTCTGGGTCACTGTAATTCCTACAGGATCATCCTGTAGGTTTTCAGGGGATCCTGTAGGTTTACAGGGGATCCTGTAGGTTTATAGGGGATCCTGTAGAAAACATAGTCCCCCTGTAAATTGAAGCAAAGGAGTGGAAAAAATGAAAGAAATGGTGGAGTGATGAATGACAATGAGTGGAAAAATAAAAATGTGAGTGAAATAGGTCTCTTTGTGATCCTCCTTTGCTCTTTGTTCATCCTTCTTGCTGACCTGCAAAATAGAAATTTTCATGATTTTTCTCTTTTTCCTCTTTTTTCTTTTTTTGAAAACAACTAGGTTGCCTTTAAGAGGTTTTCATCCTAGCTGTTTGCTCTGGGCGCCTCAAGAGAGGTTTTCACCCCAGGATATTTTTATTCTCATTTTTTTTTGTTGACACCATTGGGCCACCCTAAGAGGTTTTCAACCCGATAGTGGAACTCAAGAGCCTCATGGAGGTTTTCACCCGAGTCCTTATTCTTTTTTTTTTTCTCAGTGAAATGATGAGGTAGGAGCTGAAACTTGCTACACTACCATCACTATTTTATTGATACCATCAATGAAATCTTGTTTTGACCATTGTCTCTTGTAAATTTTCAATCGGTATCCATTAACAAGTAAAGGAATGGCCTCTTCATCTATGGTTTTGATCTGTACTGAACCATTATCATGGCATCTTTCTACAACATAAGTTCCTAGCCATCTTGTCCTTAACTTGCCCTTGAAGTCTTTATACCTAGAATCATATAACAAAGCCCAATCACCTTCTTGAAATTTCTTTTCCTTGATGTTATTATCATGCTAGATATTCCTCTGAAGTTGAATTACCTCTATATGTAGGAGGGCCTGCATTTTGAACTCATCTAAACCATTCAACTAGAGTAATCTCTTTTTTTGTGCACTATTAAGGTCTAGATCTAGTTGGGCTGCCATCCCTAATGTGTTGTACTCAAATTCAATGGACAACAGGGCCTTTTTCCCATAGAATAGCTCATAGGGTATGAATCTAGTGGTGGTATTATAGTTCGAGGTGGCCTCAACTAGTCTATCTGCCCAATCATTCCTGTTGCTGCTTACCACTTTGGTCAATATGCCCTCCAGTGCTCTATTGGTCACCTCCACTTTCCCATTAGCTTGTGGATGATAGGGAGTGGAGGTTTTGTGCTTGATCTTCTGTTGGATGAGTAAGTCTTCAATCATATTGGAGGTAAACTGGCTGCCTTGGTCTATGACCAGCTCTTTAGGGTACCCAAATTTGTAGAATACATTCTCCCTTAGGAACTCAACTACCTTCTCCTCTGTTGCTGCTTTAATTGCCTTGGTTTCAGCCCACTTAGTCATATAGTTAGTGCACACAATGATGTATTGTTTTTTCTTGGAAGGAGGGTCAATAGGTCCAATGAATTCCATGCCCCACTTGTTAAATGGCTCGAAAGTCACTTGAGGCTGCAGAGGCATTTCATCTCTTGGAGTAGGCCTTCCCATCCTTTGGCACCAATCACACTAACTAATATATATTTTCACATCCCGATGAAGAGTGGGCCAATAATATCTTGCTTGCAACACTTTGAATGCTGTCCTCTTTGCTGCAAAGTGACCTCCACAAGGCCCATCATGATAGGTCAGAAGGATGTCAAAGACTTCCTCCTTCTTGACACATCTTCTCAAGATTTTATCTGGGCCAAGTTTGAAGAGATTTCCCCCAATCCAAGTGAAGGGGGCACTATTCCTTACTATTTTACTTTTCTCTTTGGAGGACAAGTTTGGCGGGAAATGTGCAGATACCAAATAGTTTGCTATATCAAAAAACCATGGAGAGAGAAATGAAATAGAAAATAAGTGCTCATCCAGTAACTGGTCATCAACCATTCCTTCTTCACCTACAGGAAAATTTAATCTAGACAAAAAGTCTACAAGAACATTTTCCTTACCAGGCTTATCAACAATATTTAGATCAAACTACTGTAATAAAAGTAACTATCTTATAATCTGAGCATTCACATCTAGTTTATTCATTAAATATTTGATTACAACATGGTCAGTATGTACAAATGTTTGATAGCCTGTAATATAATGCCTAAATTTGTTCAATGAATGCACAACAACCAGGAGTTCCTTTTCGGTCACTGTGTAGTTCAATTTAGCCTTTGATAGATTCTTACTGATATAGTAGATAGCATAAGGCAATTTTTCATCTATTTGACCTATGGCTGCTCCTATGACTTTCTGTGAGGCATCAACATGAATATGAAAAGGAAGGGCCCAATTTGGGCCTCAGAGAATCGGTGCAGTGGTTAACTTGTTCTTTAGGGTGTCTAAGGCCACTTGACAGCTTTTTGACCATATAAACTCAGAGTCCTTGGCCAACAAATCAAATAAAGGAGAGGCCAACTTGCTAAAGTCCTTTATGAACCTTCAGTAGTATCCAGCTAACCCTAGGAAACTTCTGAAATCTCTCTACTTTTAAGGAGGTGGGACCCTTTGGATGATAGCTATTTTGTTTGGGTCCACCTGTAGTCCTTGTTGAGATATTGAATGACCTAGCACAGTCCTTGTAGTCATCAAGATTCAAATTCTTTGGGACTGAGAGACAAGGTCATTTCAATGCATTTGTGAAATACTTTGCCTAGGTTGGACAGGGCCTCTTGAAAATCACAACCATCAGGTGTAAAATCATCCATATAAATTTATACCGCATCATGGACTAACTCAGAAAAAATACTCAGGACTGCTCCCTGGAAAGTGGCAAGAGCATTGCATAGGCAAAAAGGAAGGACCCTATAGGCAAAAGTACCCCAAGGACAAGTGAAGGTGGTTTTATCCTGGTCTTCGGGGTTGATCTGGATTTGGTTGTACCAATTGAATCCATCTAGGAAAGAGAAAAACTTTTTCCCTGCCAGGCCATCTAGCACTTGGTTAATGAAAGGTAGAGGAAAATGGTCCTTCTTTGTGGTTTTGTTCATCTCCCTGTAATCAACACAAATCCTCCACTTATCATTTTTCTTTGGAACTAACACCAAAGGAGAGACCCACTCACTATCGGCGATAGGGTAAATGAATCTTGCATCTAGCATTTTTTGCAGTTCTTCTTTGACTATATCTTTAAGAGCTAGATTCATCCTCCTTTGGGGTTGACGAACTGGCTTGCAACCTTCTTTGATGTATATGTGGTGAGTACACACTGAGGGGTGCACTCCCTTCATTTCTTTGTAACTCCAAGCAAAGGCATCTAGATGTTCCTTTAGCATGTTGCATAACTTCTCTTCTTGGAGAGCAGAGAGAGATGGATTGATTTTCAAGGTTCTCTCAGGGCCGAATTCTATGGTTTTGACATGGAGAGGGTTGGAATCAGCCAAGCATAGGTCAATTGGATGATTGTTCTGGGTTTCCTTTATTAGATCTTCTAAGACAATGTACTGGGAGTTAGACTTTGGAGTAGGTGTTCAATCAAATCATCTCCATCCTGCTGTCCTCCTCCCATGGTTGTTTCTAAAGTATAAAGTTGGGTAGAATAAACTTCATCTTCTTCCTCCTCCTTCAGCCATAAAGGTAAATCATACTCTAGAGATGGCTGAGCAGGAGGGTATATGACTAACTGCTTGGACATATGCCCATTCTTGATGGTCATATTCCCAGTTATGTAGCTGATGTAAGCACCGACAGTGGCCAACCAGGGTCTCCCAAGGATGAGAGGGTAACCAATAAGCTTAGCCTTAGGCTGGAGAATTAGGAAATCTCCAGGGTACTCCCAAGAGTCAATGGAGACCATCATTGTTAGGGTCCCACCCTAACGCCCTTATTTATGTAGTGGGATCACGTCATAATAAAGAGTCAATAAAGCCCATATTAATAATTGTAAGTGGTTAACCCGCTATTAAAGACGAGACCACAGTTAGTTGCAAATGGGCCTAGTATTAGATAGATGGTATTAATAAAGCCCATGGTATTGATCCATGGTATTGCATGTATGAGTCATATATAAAGGATAGAGACTCCCTGCGAGGAGCATCGTGTCTTATTTTTGAATCGAGCTCTGCTCTATTGGAGGTTGCCCCCTCGAAGAGGCCAGTGAACATTGCTTTCTGAATAATAAAATATTTGCTGTTGACTCTCACTATTCTATGTTATGGGTATTTTTCTTCGCATATTCTGTATTTGGGTATATTTTGCAGGTTAAGAGCATAACAAGTGGTATTAGAGCACTTTCCAGGGCTGGTGGGATCTCCATTTCTTAGCAATTTTTTTTTTGGCTAGAGACGTGTTCCGACGTCTTTAAACCACGGGATATGTCGTTGAGCGCATAAACCTGCGGATTTGGGGAGGCATGCACGCAGGAAATACAAGAGGTGGTCACGCTTGTTGGACTCCCTTGTAACCCCTGTGGGTACCCCTTCAAGTAGTAGCGCATTAGACAAAACCGCGTACGGACTGTATTCCATGTACCTTCTGGGTATATCGAAAGCCCCCTAGCTCCTCTGCAACCTAGCCATAGATAAACCGTCGGCCATCTTGCTGCTACAGTACACCGAGAACAGCACTCGGAGAGATTACTTGCCCGTACGATAGGGTAGTTGGGTTGTACGGCTAAGAGTACGGTTGATCCTCCTCAGTTAGAGTCCTTGGGCCAAGTACTACTATTAGACCCTTATGTATATTGTGATCTGTAGCACCTGACACTCCTCGAGACCATAGTTCCCTTTTCTATCTTGGGATCACGCATCATCTCTGCCGGATTCGCTCGCGCAAAAGGGTGCAACAGCAGCAGATAACAGTCTGATCTATTAGATCCATCAGATCTACAGCAGGAATATGTTCCACCGCTCAGAGCTATCTGATCCTCCATTCAGATCTCTCAGATCCACCTGATCTGAGTAGTTGTGTGGGGTTCCTATACCGGAGCATGCTTTTCGCAGGACTTTTGACAACATTGACATTTTGAGGATTCGGAAACTGCAATATTGCTAAGGAAGGAGTAAAACTCCGTTAGGAGTTTGAGCTGAGCACGGTGGTACCATTCAAGTCTTAGTGAAAATTTTTTTTGGCGGTCCCAATTTCAAGAGCATCAGGTCGGTGCATGGTAGAAACTAGAGCTCAAGCTATGGCCAATGAGAGGATGGACAAACTTGAACAAACCTTGCAATCCCTCCAAACTCAGTTTGACAATCTAACAATATTAATCCTGAGTGTAATCTCGAAGGGCAAGGAGGAAGCCCACGAGGAGGCGTATATTGGAAATGGACACAGTGAGGGTGAGTCTAGCCATTCTCCTCACCTCTGGGGCCCCCAAAAACAACAATCCCGTCCGAGACCTCCCAAGTTGGATATGCATAAATTTGATGGTTCTCACCCGGCGGCATGGATAGCACAAATGGAGCAGTATTTCAATCTGAATAACATCCTAGATAATGAGACTCAACTTATGGTGGGGAGCATGTACTTGGACAATGAAATGTGGCAATGGTGGGAATGGAATCAACGTTGCAATGCACCTTTTTGACTTGGGACAAATTCAAAAAATCTCTTACAGACCGCTTTGACCAAGAATCTTCTTTTTTGGGTTGTCTTACTAAGCTCCGACAGACTGGCACAATGGATGAATATATTACAACCTTTGAAGCCTTAGCCTTCTGCACTAGGGGTCTCTCAGATGTGTTCTACACGGAATGTTTTATCAGCGGTCTTAAAGAGGCCATAAACGCCCATGTCCAACTGCACCACCCTCCCACATGGATTGAGGCTTGCAAGGTAGCTCGTAACATGGAACGTGCGTTAGCAGCTCTGTCCACTTGCCTAAATTTCACCGCCAAGGGTTGCCCCCCACAGGCTCACAACACGACTCAAACACTTAAGGTTCAAAAGGTGTCACCTGTAGAAATGGCTGAAAGAAGAAAGCAGGGATTATGTTACTACTGTGATGAAAAATACTCCCCAGGTCACAAATGCAAGGAGCCCAAATTTTTTCAAATTGATGCCATGATTACAGCTCATCGGAGGAAGATCCACCACTTGAGGAACCTGAGGCGGCAGAAGAGGACAACCAAAAGGACAATGTCCTTGACGAACCAGTTATTTCACTGCATGCTATGGCAGGGATTTCTTCACCTCAAACTCTCAAAATCAGAGGTTTTATTAAACATCGCCCAGTAGTAGTCCTGATTGAGAGTGGAAGTACACATAATTTCATCCATCAAAAAGCCACGGAAGCAGTTCATTGTTTTGTACGAGCAATTTCTAACTTCCAAGTCTAAATTGCGGATGGGGGCACAATGAAATGTGAAGGCTGCTGTGAAAATGTCAAACTTCAAATGGGTGATTATCAGTTGAAGACCCACATGTTTGCAATACACATGGGTGAGTGCGACATTGTCCTCAGGGCTGAATGGCTTCGCACTCTTGGGCCAAGCACAATGGATTTCTAGGATTTATATATGAGTTTTAAGCAGAACAACTCCACACATACCCTCCGTGGACTCTAGATGAGAGCCCCCTCTATCATCAGCTCACATAGGATGGAAAAATTGCTAAAAAAGGGCCATCATGGAGTTATAGCTCAATTTAATGCCATCCAGGCAGTCGAAACCAAGTCTCTACCGATTCATCCTGAGATGCAACAGATTTTAAATAACCATCTACCAGTCTTTGACGAGCCTCATGAGCTTACACGCTC
>APFE031277186.1:2646-12913 GCA_000404065.3 Pinus taeda | reverse complement strand
ACTATCATGCCACCACCAAAATGACTCCCTATGAAGCAGTATATGGTCAACTCCCTCCTTCCCCTACTTCTTATATCAAGGGATGCTCAAAGGTACAAGCAGTGGATCAACTCCTACAAGATCGTTCAACCATACTCGCCCATCTTAGAGAGAATCTTCATCAAGCTCAAAACCGCATGAAGCAATAGGTAGACCAGCATCGCTCAGAGTGCCAATTTCAAGAAGGGGATCAAGTATTTTTGAGGCTACAACCATATAAGCAAACATCACTCAAAAACAAGGGTTGTCAGAAACTATCTCCAAAATTCTACAGACCATATCAAGTACTTCAGCGCATTGGAGAAGTAGCATACAAGCTGGCTTTGCTGCCTACTGCAAAAATCCATCCAGTTTTCCATGTCTCATGCCTCAAGAAAGTGATTGGGAACAATTGCAGAATTCAAACCAGTCTACCTAAATTGGACGAGGAAGGGTCAATCTGGCTCCAACCTGAACAGGTCCTGGACACATGAGAACGGCCCCTGCGTGGCCGAGTGATTAGGGAAGTCCTCGTCAAGTGGAAAGGCACCTCTCCGGAAGATGCAACTTGGGAACCAGCCACTATTCTTCAACAGTTTCCGTAGCTTCAGCCTTGAGGACAAGGCTATTCTTAAGGGGGAGGGCATGTTAGGGTCCCACCCTAACCCCCTTATTTATGTAGTGGGATCACATCATAATAAAGAGTCAACAAAGCTCATATTAATAATTGTAAGTGGTTATCCCGCTATTAATGACAGGACCACAGTTAGTTTCAAATGGGCTTAGTATTAGATAGATGGTATTAATAAAACCCATGGTATTGATCCATGGTATTGCATGTATGAGTCATATATAAAGGATAGAGACTCCCTGCGAGCAGCATCGTGTCTTATTTTTGAATCGAGCTCTGCTCTATTGGAGGTTGCCCCCTCGAAGAGGCCAGTGAGCATTGCTTTCTGAATAATAAAATATTTGCTGTTGACTCTCACTATTCTATGTTCTGGGTATTTTTCTTCGCATATTCTGTATTTGGGTATCTTTTGTAGGTTAAGAGCATAACAATCACATCCTTGACAATCCCCTCAGGGATCACTGTGGAGTGATTTGCAAGCTGTAGAATTGTTGTGGTCTTTCTCAATGAACCTTGGAGGTTGATCTTGAGCATGGTGTCCTTGGTCATCACATTAATGGTAGCCCCAAGATCGATAAAAGTGTGTGGGACAATGGTGCCATTGATGTGCACATCTACTATTGGGCTTCCAGGGTCCAAATACTTTGGACAGATTCCCTACCCCAGCATTAAGTCAGACAACTGTACAATGTCATTAATGGTAGGGGCATCTCTTCTTCACCTCCCTGGATGCTTGAAGCACTTATCCTTAATCAACTTATTGTAAATAGGCATATCTTTTATTTCTTGGAGAAGTGGAATCTTTACACATAGATTTTTCAATTCTCCCAAAAGTTCAGTCTCTTCTGGGGTAGGCTGGAGTGGTTGGGTTAATCACTTAGGAAAGGGTGGATTGAATTTAAGAATGCTTTCCTCTCTTTCTTCCTCAACCTCCCTAGGTGGAGGTGGAGTTTGGTTATCCAGGAGAAATCTCCCAGATCTTAGGTTAATCTCTTGGATTTCCACAACATAAGATGGATATGATGTCTCTCCACTGTATACTTGCTGAGCCCGTTTGTTGTTCGGGTTTAGATTTGGCTGGGAAGGCATTTGGGGTTGCTTGGGTGGAGAATAGTGTAACAGCTGTGGTTGGGTAGGTGGTGGAGGCAATAGAACTGGAACATTGTTGTATTGGGGCCTCCACCCCTAGGGTGGTGCATTCCACTGAGGTTGTGGCATAACATATGGTTGAAATGACTGGTTGGCTGGCTGGGAGTGGTATTGAGATGCAAAGGACCAAGGAGGAGGTGTAGACCAGGAAGGATGAGCAAGGGGTCCCCAAGAAGGTATGGATGTGGTCTGGTTGGGGTTGTAATATGCATGGGATGACCCTTGCATGCCCTGCTGCTATGGTCTAGGCCCATGAGGTCTCCTTTGCTTTATGTAGTAGAGCTGCTTAGTGACCCCTTCAACTCCTTGATATACAAATTTGAGTCCAGGAAAAGAAGGGCACTTGTCTATGGAGTGGTTTTCTTCATAGACTGAGAAAATTTCAATAGAATTCAATGGACATTCATTCCTAGGGTGCCTCTTGGTGCATCTAGAACAGAAAATAACGAAGGTTCTCTCCGCTTCCTCTTGCTTTCTCTTAATGTGCATAGTGTCCATTTGTAAGGCAAGGGTTTGCAACATCTCACTCTTGAAATCTTCCATCATGTTTCCAATTTCACCCTTGATGGATGAGTTGGAAGAGGATGTAATGACCATAGGTTGACTACCCCTACCCTTTTTCCTAGTTGCCCTATAATGGTTTCTAAAGACAACCTTGATATCCTCATAGGGTAATTGGTAGATATCTCCTGCTGCTAACAAGTGTAGGGTATCCAAACAATCTTCCCTTACTCCCCTAAGCAGGACCAACTTTAGTGACTCAGGGTCAAGTGTGCACTTGACCCTCTTGTAACTAAGTTGGAACCTTTCTTCATAATCCTCTAGGTATTCATCATTGCCTATGGTCATCCTAAAAATTCCCTCTTTAGTATCCTTTGACCTACAATAGTCTCGATACTTGTTGTTAAAGGCTTGCTGCATTTGAGTCCAAGTTGTGATGCTATCCCTAGGTAAACCCATGAACTAGCACAATGTTGTATCCTTGCGAGTAGATGGAAATAGTTTTAACTTCTGCTCATCATCTGTGTAGTCATAGGTTTGGCATATAACAACAAACTCAAATAGGAAAGTGTCAGGGTCTTCTGTGGTCAAGCCATGGAAATGAGGTAGGGAAGAGGGGCTTATATTTTTCATCTTAGTGTCCCCATTGGTTTCCCGGATGGGGAAGGAACCCTCAACTCTCTCTCTATTCCCTCTATCATTTCTGTTTTCAGCGATTGGTTCAGTAGGAATAGGTTCTTCTACTTCTTCCCCTGTAGGTTCTTCAAATATGTTAGGTTTCTCACCTAAGTGTTCCTCCAATTCACAACCACCAAAGAAGAGGGAAGGTTGGCTGGTTGATGCAGTGGGGGTATTTGGCAAAATTTTCCCAAGTTTTCCCTATTCCTACGAGGCATGAAAGGAAATGTTTTTGGTTTGGTTTTGTGTTTTTTTTCAAACTTGGAAAGTACTTTGTAGAATTGAAATTTATGATTAAATGAAAACTACTAACTGAATGAAAAAACTACTTTCTGAATTGAAATATTGCTTTCAAAATGGAAAGGAAAGCAAAAAATGTATAATGAAAAAGGAAGCAACTAAATTGCTTTTGAAGAAATAAACTAATGGCTAAATATTAGAGACAAGAAATAGAAGAAAGAAGCAGTAATCACATATTAATCAAACACCTCCCTAATAACAGTGCCAAAAAGTAATGAGCGCCAGTATTGCAGCAAGAATGCTGCAACTCCTGGGCTACCAAATTTACTTTATCAACCCGAGGTTCGTACAAACTTGGAGGTGACAGTGCTGTATACACAAGTAAAAGTGATGGTTCTGCCTTTTGTCACTGTTCAGATGGCGAGATACCACTGGGGTTTTCAAGCTAGACTTCCATGGAGTCAAAAGAAGCTTGGTTTCTGGATGGAAGAAAGGGAAATCTACTCTAAGGGAGAGCTACTCTATTGCAATAATGAAAAAGACCAAAATCAATGCTAAATCACACCATTTCCTAATTAACTGCAAGAAACTATGATTTGAAATAATGCTAAATTAACATGAACCAAATGCTACTATCTAAGCATGAAAGTAAACAACATCAAACGTCACTAATGTGCAAGTAAAGGAACTGAAATAAATTTCTTTTTGTCTTTTCAAGCAAAATCAAGAATGCAAACCAATTTCTTTTGGTGATGTGGCAAATGAATTAAGGATGTTGGAGGATGGTTGGAAGGGTTAGGAGATGGTTGGATGGTGTGGGAGACCCTTGGGTGACCTTTGGTAACTTCCTAGAGGTTTTCCCTCAATTCGGCCTCAAAGTAGGCCATTACAGGAAAACCTACAGGATGTACTAGAAACCTACAAGATTCCCTGTAAACGTACAAGATACAACCGAGAGAAAAATGGGAGGTGTTGGAGGTGATGGAAGGCTTAGGGAAGGTGGTAGATGGGTGGAATGAAGTGAGAAAAGGTCTAGGATCGCTCAGAAGTCAACAACAAAGATATAAGATGGTTGGATTTGCTCAATGTGCTTGGAAGAATTTCTATGTAAAATGAAGAAAACTAGTGAAGGCAATGGTGAAAACAAGGAATGACTATGGTGGATGAAGTGGAAGGTGGTTGTTGGCTATGAAGTCTTTGTCTACTCCTGAAGTACCTACTCTACATAAAACATGTATAATTACCAGAAAGCTATGTAAACAAGAAGCATTCTCATAAGCTAGAAAAGCAGAATTAATGAACTAACTGCCTACATTATGCATGAGGAAAGTTGCTGAAAGGAATGGAGGCATGGATGAGATCTACTGCAAGAATGAATATATAAGAGATGGAAATGGAATCCTACTTTTCAAAACTGATCAAATGCTAACTTAAATACATTAAACTCTAAAGCTCATACAAGAAATAGAAATCTGTGTTTTTGGGGATGCATAAGGGTCCCTCCCTCAAATCATGATCCCAAAGGGAGGAAATGAGGCCAAGGAACCTACTGATAGCCTTGTGGTGCTCCTTTTATCCATGCTAACTTGCTACTGAAGTAAGGCACAAATGGAAGCAAACTAATAAATAACCAATCCAATCTACACTACTTGCAATGAAAATACATCTGAAGGAAAATTAACAATGAAGCTATTAGACTAATCTAAAAAAACAGATACAAGAAAGAGGAGCCTTGGCTGCTAGGGTTGGGCCCTAACCCAAGAGCTTTAGCCCTCTGAGTTAACTCAGTGTTGGCTCAAAACAAAACTCATTCTTATTACCAAAACATAAAATTACATCAATAAAACTTCCACAAGTCTGGAGCTTAAAAATAACTTAGAGTTTGACAACAAAAATTCGAATCCTAATGAGGCTCTAGGCCTCTCTACTTATACAACTAAAGTCCCCAATGCATTCCTTAAAATTATGGAGGCTCAGCTCCCAAACTCGAGATAAACTAGCTCTTTGTCTCTCACTTGCTCGACTGCCTTCTAATCCTCATGACTTGGCTGCTTGCACTCCGATCTGGTGTGATAAATGGAGGAATATTCGAATGGGGGAGAAGAAAATGAGGAAGATTTACCTCCTACAATCCCTCTCCCTTGTCCCATTCGAGTTTTAACCTTAGTATTTGCAAAAATTCCTTGATTTTCTCCTTCAAACCTGCATTCAATGCATATTAGTCCACTAGGAATAATATCCAACTCTAACTCATCTCATAAACACAATATAATCAAAACATGTAATAAGTTGTGAGAAAAGTTGGGTTGACTAAGCCAGGAGGTGAATTAAGGCCCATATAATTACCCAGTGATGAGGCTTATCATCAGCTCCTCAAGCTGAGGCCGTGTCCAACCAAATTCCTCATTATGCTTGTGACTTAGCTCCATGAGCTGAGAATGTGTCCAAGAAAATTACTCAACATGCTTGTGAGTTAGCTCCATGAGCCGAGGGCATGGACCTCTATGTGGATAGTCCTTGTCCCACCAAATGACTCAAATTGTTCGTGGCCTCGTCATGGCAATCCAAAACAACTCAACATGCTTCATCTCAATGAGCCTAGGGCATGGACCTTGTCACACCAATCTAAAATGACTCAGGATAAAATAAATGTGATCGATACATCTCTCCTATCTCCATACTAGAGCCATGATATCATGGTGGCCTGTCATTAGTGAGCCATCGTCTTCACAGGAACTTGACTTCTCTGTTTACGCCTTTCAACTGCAACACCTAATTAGGATCCAATACAATTGAGAATGAGTAATGAGATGAATCAAAAGTTGATGAGATTCAAACCAAGGCATAAAACCATAAAAAACCATTAGAGGAAATTTCAAACAAAAGTGGTCTCTTAGGGAAAAATAATAAAATAATAGTTAAAATAATAAAATAAGAGTTATGAATTTTGAAGGGAAAAAAATTAAACTAACTTTTTTATTATTGTATTTTTGGCTTATCTCCTTATAGGTTTACTCAAATTTCAAGTGTACACACTCATTGGATGCATAATTAAATTCCTCATCCAAAGAGTACCTATTATCCATACTTCTGAGAAGACCCACATTGATAAGATACACTGAAAAAGTGTGTTGAAACACACTTTTTTAGTGTATCTTAATTTTTTATCAATGTGGGTATTCTCATAAGTATGCATAATGGGCACTTGTTGGATGTGAAATTTAAATCCACATCCAACGAGTGTCCACACTTGAAATTTGAGTAAACCTATAAGGAGATAAGCAAAAAATACAATTAAAAAAAGTAGTTTTATTTATTTATTTTTATTTCCCCTCCAAACTATTTACATGTACCTCTTTTTAAATTTAAAGGATTTTGATTGGTTGACATATTATGTAGATGAAAATTTAATGGGAACTTTTAGGCTGAAATTTACTCTAATCTTCGCAAACCATGAACCATAACTAAAGAGAAAACCAAACTCAAAACTATGAAGTCTTGCTAGATATTTTTATTTTTCATTTCATCGACGATTGAATTTGAGTTGCGATCTCTTCTATATATAGATGGGCATGTGGATCCATGGCTCATGAGAGTCAACCAAGGTTTGAGCAGTTCCACAATAATTCTTGTGATTAAATCATTAAACCTCATGCCATGGTCCATGTGACCCCATCATATAACCGAGGTCGATGAGTATGTCGTGATACCTAGAGTTTAAATGCATGTGATCGAGACCCCAGGGTCACTGGTCATCAATGCCATGACGTTAGCATGGCATCCTCATTCCATGTGGCGACCTGTGAGGGGTTCCATGTATCACTCATCTTTAGGCATTTCACCAATCCAAAGTTGCCATGTGTTCCTGCCACGTGGTATCCCTAGGTAGCGCCACATCACTTTGATGATGTCATCATGATGACTATGTCATTGATTGTGCAAGAAGGCCACATGTCATTCATTCAAGGGTCCATGTAATCATCATATAAGGTGCTTCCATGTGTTGTCATTATGTTGGGCCGATAGGGCTGGTTAAATGTTGTGTAACTTTGATATCATCCAATCGTTGAAGTGTTATGGGTGTCATTGATTAGATACAAAGTTACACACCAGTTAATGACAATAAATAATGCACATTTTTATGTGCCTAAGGCCTTTGATTTTTCTGTTAATAGTGGATCTTCCCTGAACATGCAGAATTGTTAACAAATTTGATATTTGGAGTTTTCCCCCAAAGTTTTGGTCCCTTAATTAATACTAAAACTTCAATTGGCCATAAATTTTCATTGAAGAGGATTTTTTCCTTAGCAGAATATACCATTGAAAAGGTATGAATGAGACCTACACAACCATACTATTTGGAGGATATTTTGAGCACCATAAGTTCATCAAAACCTCAATAAACTTCATACTTTGTTTTGCTTGACCTGGTGCAAGTATACATGATGTTCAACTGTCACATTGCTTCTTAGGATTCATGAGTGATACAATTATTGTCTCATACATTCCCTTTGACATCAATGACATCTTGTTTGATCAGTGACAACATAATGTGTAACAATATCCCCCTTTGGCATTGATGGAAACACCACTAGACGTTGATGGTCATTTGATGTCAAACCTGCAACAAAATGTCTCCCTCTATAAATATGTTTCATCTGTTGATACTTTCATTCTATCCTTTAGATAAATGTGTGTGAAAACTCTCCCCGATTGATATCAATGACAAAGGGTCATGGATATATATGAAGATTCCATCTTGATGATTATGCACAAGTGTTTGTCAAAGATCCATAACTTGTTCTTGAATGATCTCGCGGACCTGATTAAATCATGTTGCATTTCTGCTGATGTGTTTCCATTCTTAATAGATTATCCCCCTGATACCATGCTCTATTCCTGTAATCTTGATCCAAGTTTCCCTTTGTGATCATGTGCTTTCCAAAGTCTCCCCCTAAGGCCATGTTTTCTTCATTGATAATTACTTTCCATCTTTGCAAATCATGCTTCACTTATCCTTTCTTTACATTTGATATATCATCATCACGTCAATGTCACAGTCCATATGTTACCCTCATACATGTAATTGCTTCTTCAATTTTGATTTAATAGATTATGGTGTTAAAGAATCCTTCACCAAGGGATTAGATATGAGAAGTCATACCTAATCGAGGTCCTCCTTGACCTCTTCTCTATCTTCTAGCATTGATAGGAAGTCCCTGTATGTTGTACCATCTTGAATTGAGACTGCAATCTCATGTTATATGATCTTCATAGTGACATATGTGATATGTAACATAAGGCTTTAACCTTTGCAGAAATGGATGATGCATTCTCTTGATTTGTTCCACATGTCTCCATCTAGGTACTTGATCATTTCCACTATACTTGACCACATCATAGGTTCTACAATCTTGTGCTTTGTGCCCAAAATTTGCGCATGAGAAACAATAACCAAAAAAATTATTTTGATACTTGGATATATAGAAGGAGATCTCGACCTTCTAAAGTTACTTGTTGGAGGATCCACATTCCTTTGTTGATCAACAACTTCTTGATTGTTGCTTGTGGATGCTTGGTGAGGAGCCATATTCATTTGGTGATTTTTAATGCCTGCATTATTTCTGTTTGTGATTACCTCCACTTCATTTTGGTTCCTTGTATTTTGCCCCTTCTTGGAATGGTCTTGAGTGTCATTGAAATGTACATGCTTAGCTTGGTGCAACACTTGCTTTGGATCTTCAAGAGAGTTGTTGTTGGATGTCATGAATGCCTGATCAAGCCTCTTAGTGTGCTCTTCATTTAATGATCTTGGGGGGCATTGTTCTTAGGTGCGTCATAATTTCCTTGATAACCAAGATCCATCTTGATAAGTGGGGACCTCTGCATGCTAAGTATGTGATCCATGGATTCAGTCCCTTTATGAAACTTTGAATTGATCTACTCCAATTATTCTCTCAAGAGAATCACTTATTCCTTTAGTATTTCAAAAATTTTCCCCTTTTCATTTAGTTGTTCGAATAAAAATTCCTCTACTCTTTTTGCTTCTTCTAGTTCAACTTTGAGAGCAAGAACGATGTCGTCATTCATGGATTTGTCTTGAAGTTGTTGCAAAAACTGACATTCTTTCTTTGTGAGGATCCTTATTTGCTTTAATTAACTTTTAAGTTATCCCTCATAAGCAACTAGTACTTCATGTTCGTTGGCCTCAACAATGAACAATATTTCACCCCTTTCTTCATTGGTCACACTTTCATTTCTTTTACTATCACTTTGTTCCTTTGAGTATTTTTTTTTTTCTTGCTTGCTTCTTCTTTTGATGCTTGGAATTAAATATTGACTCATCATCACTATCATTCATCTCAACATAGGGACATTTAGATGCATAATGATCTATCCTTCCACATTCAAAACATTTAGAAGGAAGCTTACCTTTGAACTTGCTAGTTCCTCCAACTTTCAAACAAACTTAACTTCTTCTTCATTAGAGTTAGATTCTGCTTGTTTTTATTGCTTTTTCTCTTCTTTCATTGCCTTGAAAGCTACTTCTTTGACCCCAAATTTGATTCTTAACTCATATGAGGAAAGAGTTCCATGATGTTTATCCATGGACATCTTGTCTACTTCAGACAATTCTTCAAGGGCTGATACTTTGGGATTGAACCTTGATGGAAGTGATCTTAATACTTTTCGAACAACGTAGCTGTTAGCGCTTGGAATTCACCTAGGCTGAGATAGACAAACTCTCAAGGCTACATCAAACCATTTCACCTCGTAGCTAGCCCTACGAGGTATGAGAAGGCTCTCTCGGGTCAGATTCGGTAGATCTTTCAATATGATAAGCTGACCAATTAGGATCAAAGATATTAGGCTAGTAAATTGATAAGGGGGGTTGATTTAAAGATTTTTGGGTTTTTGGTGGCAATTGGAGGGAGTGCAGTTCAGGGTGCGGGGATTGAGCATAGTTTTTGCAGGGGGATCTTTGGGGCAAGGTAGGAGTGAGCGCTGATGCCTTATTCTGAGATGGATGATCAGGGATGATAGAGAAGG
>APFE031277185.1:1661-21327 GCA_000404065.3 Pinus taeda | reverse complement strand
AGGCCTAGACATACCTTTTCTTTCTTTTGCAAATATGGAACCTTTGTGGCAGCAAAAATGGAGCATATTTGGCACTTATATTTGCCAATCATGAAACATGAAACCTATTGGTATAGGTATCCAACACATTTCATGCTTTGTTTCATGTGATTGAATATATTTTTGTGTATTCCCAAGTTATGTTGAAAAATCACTCACAATTTGGTGCTTTAAATGTAACGAAAGTATTTTTATACCACTATACTATGAAAGATATAATAACTTTAAGTCATGCCTTCCTTACCTCTCTTTCCATGAGTTCCTCATTTAAGCTCTGATAATTTTGTGTCATGATATGATTCATGATTCCATGCCCAGTCGCCCTCACTTTTAAGTTTTTCAACCATCATCAATAAATCATATTTTTACTTTACACATCTAGCCTTTGTTTTATGTCCTCAACCCTTATTATTTTTACATTTCGACATCATTTGGGGTGAGGGAGCCCCCTCTTGTTTGAAAAGGCTAATTTCTAACCAAAATAGGTTCGTGGTTGCCCATATAAACCTTTTCTTAGCCTAGAGGTTAAATTATAGGGTGATAAAAACTACAATAATACCACCATAGAATGAATGAAGACCAAATGTAGGCTGGTGAGAGAAATCATGTCATATAAGGAAAAGAAACCTGAGGTTGAGCCAAGGGTTATGAAGTGGTATATTAGCTGGGAAATTAATAACTTGATGGAAAATTTGGAGTGATATACATTGAATACGTTGGATTGATAGGTCGGTAAATTGGTGCCTATCTCAATAGTGACAACATGTTGAGATCTGATGGTACTTGGCAGATAAACAATTAAATGGATCATATAGAAAGATGTAGCAGATGCAATGCACATATAGTCCTAATTCATAACTTGAAAATATTAAAAAAGAGTTTCAATCTTGCAACCCACATCATCTAATTGTAATAAGATTTATTTTATCATAGCTTAAAGCTTCTAGAAAACTTCAGACTTCCATAAACTTAAAAAAAATGTTGACTAGTTATTAAAAAAAAATCCATTCTTTTGAAATATAAAAGTTTAATATAACCTTCGTGATTGACAAGTGATTTTGATATTCTATTTTTTTTCGAAGCGTAATTTTTTTTTTCTCTTCTAGGATGGGCTATAAGCCGAAGGAAGGGTTGGGATGAATTCAATCTTGAATGTTGGCATTAACCAATATTTTTTTGTATTTAGGCTTATGTCTTTTTTGTGGCAGATCATAGTGTTAAGAAATATAGGGCATCGATGATAAGGATATTTCTATTCTAGATAATTGCTTTTGGTATGATTTTACTTCTTGTATTATGATATTGTCTTCATTATATTATCAATGTGATCTTTTCATCAAGAAGACAACAAAAACAGTATGTAGGCTTGTCAAGCAGGGCCAAAACCTCTCACTCTTTGAGAGGAAAACCTAATGAGAAAAATTCTTCTTATAGATCTTCAATTAATGAATACCAAGAACACGACAAATATCCTTGACTCCAGTGTCCTCCCAAGACCCTTGTCATTAGAATTAATTCTCTGTCTCTTCATTTTCTTGACTTCTTCTATATTTCACACTGCTCTCCTTGGCTTCTTCTAGAGAATCTCAGTCTCTACTCTTTCCTTGGCTTCTTCTAGAGAATCTCAGTTGCTACTCTCTCCTTAGATTCTTCTAGAGGATATTGGTCTCTACTCTTTCCTTGGATTTTTCTAGAGAATCTCATCCTCTATTCTTCCACACTTCTCTTCTCGACTTCCCCAGAAAATCTCAGTCTCTTAGGTTAGCCGTAATTTAGAAACCCTAGAATAAATTATGCTCCTTGATTAGTCTCTTCAAGGGAGAGACCTCAAGTACTTCTAGTCAGCTTCCTCCAGTGAGATCCTATACCAGATGAAAGTCACCTTAATGCAACAATAATTTCAACCTTCTCTCTATGCCTTCGAACCTCCTTTCTTTTCATGTTGGTCTATATATGCCCAAATTAGAACTTATAGAAGTATCTCTTCCTTTGATATCCTTCTCTTGATCTTTTCTCTTTTCTTTAACTCTTCTTCACACTTCTGCTTATTCTCTGCCCCAAATTTCTTGCCTCTAGGTGAGGCCAAGTGTGGATAAATATACATGCCACCTCATGTCCCTTAGGCTGACATATTCATAAGGAGGAGAGCCATCATCATCTTCTAGGTTAATTATTCATTGTAGGTTGACTTGGAGAGGGCTAGTGACAAGGTCTTGGAGGAATACTTTACATAGAGAAATGTGGCTCTTTACAAAGTGTAACATGACTTCATTACATGACAAAGACTCTTTTATTCTTTTATGACTAGATGAAAAAATTCCTAAGGGTTCTCAATGGGAGCCTTGACTCAAAAATAAATTCTCTTGCTCATGAAACCCATGATGCAAGCATTACAATATTTTATTTTTCTTCTTTACATCTCTTTACATAAAATCACAGTTGCATGTCATTACGAAGGCTGAACCTAGTAACAAATTTTCAATACTTCCTCTTAACTATGGAGGTATTCATAATGGTAATTGGTCATTCTCAATATGATCGATGCCCTAGATTTATCAACATTATGATCAGCTAAAAAAAAACGTAAGCCTAAACCATAAACAAAGGCCCAATACCAATGTTCAAAATTGAACTCATCCCAACACTTCCTTGGGTTTCTAGCTCATCGTAGAAGGGAAAAAAAAATTACTGTCCGAAAAAAAATAGAATATCAAAATCACATCTCAATCATGAATGTTACATTAAAATTTTATATTTGGAAAGAAGGGAAATATTTTTAATAACTATTCAATATATTTTTAAGTTTACGAAAGTCAAGTTTTCTAGAATCTTTAAGCTATGACAAAATAAATCTTATTACAATTAGATGATGTGGTCTGGAAAATTGAAACTGTTTTTTAAGATGTTCAAGTTGGGAGTCATGACGCTATGACCATTGCATCTGCTACGCCTTTCCATTTATGACCCATCTAATTGTTGATTCACAAAGTACCATCAAATCTCAAGAGTCAACATGTCATCAATGTTGAGATAGGCACCAATTTACCAACCTATCTATCCAATGTATCCAATATCTATCACTCCAACTTTTCCATCAAGTTATTAATTTTCCACCTAATATTCCCACGTCCTAAACCTTGGCACAACCTCAACGTTCTTTTCACTATGCCGCGTGATTTATCTCATTGCCTTCGATTTGGTGTTCATTCATTCTATGGTTGTATTCAGGGATTGTGGTTGTTAGCACCATATAATTGAACCTCTAGGGTGAGAACAAGTTTACAGAGGTAACCATGAACCTCTTTTGGTTAGAAACTAGAATTTTACAACCAGAGGCAGCTCCCTCACTCAAAATAATGTCAAAATGTAAAAACAATAAGGCTTAAGGACATAAAACAGAGGCCACATCTCTAAAGTAAATAGGATTCACTGATGATGGTTGAAAAACTTAAGAGAGCGGGATATTGGGCATAGAATCATGATTCATATCTTTACAGGAAATTATCAGAGCTTAAATGATGCACTCATGGAAGCATAGGCAAGGAAGAAATGACTCCAATTTATTATATTTGTCATAGTATAATGGTAGAAAAATCCTTTCGTTACATTCAAAGAACCAAATTGTTAGTGACTTTTGAACATAACTTGGGACTACACAAAAATATATTCAATAAGATGAAATAAAGCATGAAATGAATTCTTAAACATATATATTTTGATCAAATATCAAGAACAACAACAATTTACCATAAAGGAGCACCTAACCAAGGGTGAATTTCATCATAGTTTGAGAAAGGAAATACAATCATTCAAAGCATGATAAAATATGAATCAATCATTTAATATAATTAAATACAAATAAGAAAGGAAACATAGAACATGAAAATCATACCACAAGAATCTTTGATAAAGTGCCAAATACTTTACACTAATAATTTTATTTTAGAAAATAAAACACATGCAAAGGGCTCTTTTCTCCCAAATGGAACCCTTTTTTCATATCTTGTTATTCTTAAATGCAATTAGGAATATTTTCTTGCATGAAAAATAAGAGAGAGGATGCAATGTTTCTCCTATCAGCTAAGAAGATCAAGACAAATTTAATCTTGGAAACATCATATTAAAATCGTGACACAAAACTTAGCAACAAAAAGCTTTATAGAATCAAACTTATCCATATATCCATCCATATCCTTATGACTAACAACCTATATTGATTACTATCATAACTGTAGAATGTCTCGAAATACCAAAATGCAAAAATAGGCCTGACTGATATAGTTGTGGCAACAAGGTGAAATACGCCTCCAAGATTGGCATAGTTTCATATCATCTTGGAAAAAAACCAAACTGGTGGGTGTTATTGAAATGTTGTGTTGCTGGTGTAGAACCCCTGAGTTATCCTCTTTATCCTTTTTTTACCTCCCAACTAACACCTCACCATTTGTGCAAGACATCCGAAGCAGAATTCAAATTTTGAATTTGTTTGACACTTCCTTCTCTAAAAAAAATGTAGTTCCCAACCATCTATCCCATTCACCTTATAACACCTAACATACTCCCAATCTACCAAAATTTGAATTTACAAATCGAATTTCAAAAAAAAATTCAAAATTTTGTCAGCAAGAAATTATGGACAAAGGGTCTCCAAGTAACACTTGTAATTCCCAAACAGTGATACCTGTGTATAAAATGAGATACATTGTTTTCTTTGGCCTATTCTTAATACAAAACTCCTTCACTTTTAAAAAGTTCACTTCCATATGTTAGAAAAGTTTATCAAAAAACAAAGACTGAAACGGGAGGAAAATGTTTTTTTTTTTGAAAAATAGGCCTCCAAGAGCATTATATATCTCGAAAAATATAACACCTGTAAAGTAATTGAAGGAAATTTTTTGTTACCTGGCCCATGCTTGGAAATGACCTCTTTCCATTTTTCTAAATTCTCTTCCATTCGGTTAGAAACCTCTTTTGAAAATGATGAAGAAAACTTTCAATTTCGGCAGAAATTGTGTATAAGAGTGTAGCATACCTCAATGGTTTATATGATTGCAGATGGTTTTGTGCCAGGATGATTTTATATATGTGCTTGCAATGAATTTTTGATGATGTAGTTCCCTCTAAGTGCTACTTCTAGACCTCTAAAATGGTTGTTCTCAGTTTACACAACATTTGTGCAATGACTGTGTAACATAGGATTTGCGCAGTTGTTGCCCAACAACCTTACCCTATTTGAAAGAACCTTCCTTTCAAACTCTTTCAAGATGCTTCGACCTTAAGTTGTGAAACCTATCTAACTCACTTAGAGCACGAACTATGGATTGGAGAGAGAATGAGTGTAACATGAACAAAACTTTAAAAATGTTCACCTCATATGTCTTGTTTTGGTCATGATTGTAAACTTTAGGTAAGGTGTTGTAATAATTATGAATTATGAATGATGATAATGATTTATCGATTTATGAGGATGTAATGGAAATTATGATGAGAGGTGATTTGAGGGGGGTATGATGAATATGATGGTAAATGTAAATGAAGGGAGTCTATGAAGGTGAGTTATGAATGGAAGGGGTATATGGAAAGAGTATATGAAAGGGATTTATGAATTATAAATGGTGAAATATGAGTGATCAACTATGAATGGGGGAATGCAGATATGATGGACACCACTAACAAATGAAACTTGATGATTATCGTTTTGATTGATGAGGAAGGGAAACCCATCAAATAAAACCCCTTGAACCCTCAATGACTCTACATGAAATATGATCTTACGATCCTCTCATGTACTTAGAGTCTCTCAAATTTTATTTTGTATTTAAGGAAATTCTATGACATGAAAAACTTGTAGTGACCTTGGAGAATGATGCTTTAGACTATGACAACAATCATCCATAGGCTAAACTGACATAGAAAATCCCATAATGAATAAAAAGAGGAAAATAAGTTTGATTCCTAGACCCTAGGACCCTAACATTGGCTCCAATGAGGATGGTATGCTCCCCATGAGGTTCCAAGAACAATGAATACTGGTAGCCTAACCATTGGGAAATGGAGTCAAAAATAAAAAGACTCAATTGGTTGACTAATTACAAAGATGAAAACTTTAAAGGAAATAAGAAATTTAAAAGAACATCACCAAAGTCTTATGGAATTCTCCTTAGCCTTCAAATGTTGATGATAGTTGTCCACACCTGATCAAGATATATATACACTCATGTGAAATGATCCCACCAATGTAGACAATCAAGAAAATGGCTACTTGACATAAGCTGGAATTTTGCTACTCCGTGGAGCAAAAAAAATGTGAGAAAAATGGTAATTCAAAATTTCCACTTAAAATATTTTCATGATCCATAAATTCCACAAAATTCTTCTTCTGTAATGATAGTAATATACTACCCACATGATCTTTAAAAACATTGAAAATTCCCTTAAGATATCCTTCTTGTTGACTTGGAGACAATAAAAGATATCCTTCCCTTGATGATTCCAACATAACAACAAAAGATTCTTCAAAAGTAAGTCTTGGAAAGAAATGGAAGAATTTTTTCATCAATTTTTCCATGTATGTCAAGGAAAGGAATAGTGTGTTCTTGAAAATATTCATTTGAGGCATCCATTTCTTGAATAAAAAAATGTTTACAAATGACTATTCATGTATATCAACAAGAGTGTTATCTTGCCTTTTAAAAAATTCTGAAAATATCAATTCAAGAGACGTATACTCATCAGTAGATTCTTCATTGTCCAAGTAATCTAAAACAATCTTCTCTTTATTATCCTCTTGTAACTGTGGAGTGTATTTGTCAATTTTTATCTTACTGCTTTAGTAGATGACACCTTCATCTTCATATAATGTGAGCTCAATGTTTTGAATTTCAAAACTCGAAATTTGGTAAGCTGAAGAAAAAATTGATTTTATCTCATGTTCTTTCTCTTGGTGAATCAACATCTGACAAGACTACTATAAATTTCCTTCATACTCAAAAGATAGATCATAAATTTCTATATCAGGATGTTGATCTATTTCATTTTTAGCGAAAGAAGAAACCTCTGGCTCTTGGAAAATTTCCTGAATATCTTGACAAATAGTTTCTATTATTCCATCCCTATGAGAAGATAACTCAAAAAAAGGTTTTTCTAATACATTATACATTAAATCATGATCATAAATTTCAATTCCCATATGCTGAATAAGATCATCAAAAACTCCACACAAGCTTTCTATTAGCACAATAAGAGGGTAATTTTGCTTATAATTGTTACAAAATGCTTCATAGAAATCCTTAAGCGAACATAAAATAGCAGCAGACAATCCTTCATATCATTATCTTCCATTGTCCTCACATTTTTCCATAAACATATTCATTAGGAAATCCTCATGAAACAGAAATCCATGTCTACATACATGCATGTGGAACATAATTAAATAAAGAGCAGTGTTGTCTCCTTTTTTATCTCTGAGTATTTGGAGATAGGTGAACCAATCACCATGAGGCATAGGATTTGGAAATCTAGGAATATGATACCTATCCATAGTAGCATACCTGGCATTCTTTTTTGCAATTCAACCGATCTTCAAAAAATATAAATCACCCAGGACTTCTTGAAACTACTGACCTTTAAATAATGAAGTGGCTATGAAAGTTTGATCTTATGGATCCTTTGAGATTTACATTGCTAGGTGAAATATGTACAACATTTTTGATGTCCAACTTGTATTCACTATCAACAATTAGATTTTATCGTTGTCGTTCACTCGTGGGGCAAATGTCACCTCCTGTTCCCCAGCGACAACACCACTATGTTAGCACCCCATAATTGAACCTCTAAGAAAAGAAAAGGTTTATAGGGGTATCCATGAACCTCTTTTTGTTAGAAAATAGAATTTTCCAACCAGGGGGGGTCCCTCACTTTAAATAATGTTAAAATGTGAAAACAACAAGGCTTAAGGACATAAAATAGAGGCCAAATCTATAATGTAAAAATAAGATTCACTGATGATGGTTCACAAACTTAAGAGGGAGGGCCAATAGTCATAGAATCACAATTTAGATATTTACACAAAATTATCAGAGCTTAAATGAGGCACTCATGGAAATACTGGGAAGGCTAGCATGACTTCAAGTTATTACATGTATCATAGTATAGTGGTAGAAAAATCCATTTGTTATGTTCACAACACCAAATTGAGAGTGGGTTTTGAACATAACTTCGGTGTACACAAAAATATATTCAATCACATGAAATTGAGCATGAAATGAATTTTGAAAAATATATACTTTGATCAAATATAAATAAGAAGAATATTTTACCATAAAGGAGCACCTAATCAAGGGTGAGTTCCATCATAATTTTAGAAAGGAAATACAATCATTCATAGCACCAACAAAGGGGAATTATGAAAATTGTTTATATCCAATTTAGAGGTGAAGATCTAACATTTAAGATAATGAAATACACATAAGAAGGGAAACATAGAACTTGAAAACCATACCACAAGAATATTTGGTAAAGTGCCAAATACTCTGCACTCATAATTTTAATTGAGAAAACAAAACACACACACAGGTCTCATTTCTCCCAAATTGAACCCTTTTCTCATATCTTGTTCTTCCTAAATACAATTGGGAATATTTCCTTGCATGAAAAATAAGAGACCAAATACAATGTATCTCTTATCAGCTAAGAAGATCAAGATAAACTTAATATTTGAAACATCATATTAAATCTTCACAGAAAACATAGTAACATCAGGCTTCAAAAAATAAAAATTAACCATATATCCATCCCTATTATGATGACTAACAACGTATCTGAATCACTACAATAACTATAGAAGGTCTTGAAATACAAAAATGAAAAAATAGGTCTGACTAATATAGTTGTGAAGTAGGGTGAAATAGGCCTCCAATCTTGGCATAGTTGCATATCATTCTAGATAAGAATGAGCAGATGGGTATGGTTGAAATGGTGTTTTCCTCATGTAGAACCCATGATATGTCCTCTCTAGCATTTTCTGACCTCCCTTTTGACTGCCCACCATTTAAGCAACACTTGCACAACATAATTCAAATTCTAAATTTGTTTGACATTTCCCGCTCCAAAGGCATTGTAGTGCTCAATCATCCATCACATTCACCTTATAACGCCTAACATACTCTCAATCTAATGAAATTTGAATTTACAAATTAAATTTCAAAAACAAATTCATAATTTTGTTAGCAAGAAATTATGGGAAAAGCGTCTCCAAGTGACACCGTTGATTCCAAAACTATTATACATGTGCATAAAATGAGATAGTTTTTTGTTATTTGGCCATGCTCGATGAAAAACTATTTCAAGTTTGAAAAATTATCTTCCATCGTTTAGAAAACTGCACCAAAAAGACATTGACTAAAATAGGAGGAAAATGCAGATTTTTTTTTTTGGAAAATAGGCCTCCAAGAGTGTTGCACATCTTCAAAACCATAACACCTGTTAAGAAAATGAAGGAGGTTTTTTTTATTTGGCTCATGATTGGAAAAAAAATCTTTCATTTTTACTAAATTTATTTCCATTTTGTAATGAACATATTTTGAAAATGATGACAAAAACATTCAATTTGGGAGGATATGGTTGTAGATGGTTATGTGAAAGTTTGGGTGTGTGTATGTGCTTCATATGACTCGGTGATGATGCAACACTATTTAGGTTCTTCCATACATGTTGGTATGCCTCTAAAATGGTTCTTCTTAGTTTGTAGAGTGATGTTATAACTTAATATTTGTGCAGTTGTAGTGCAACAACCTTCTCCTATTTGAAAAAAACCTATCATTGAACCTTTGCCAAGATGCTTTCAGCCTTGTGCTATGCAACCTTTTGAACCTTCTCAAAGCTCAAATTATGGATTGGAGAGTGACTGAGGGAAACATTAATAAAAAATTAAAAATGTGCACCTCATATGTCTTGTTTTGGTCATGGGTGTAAACTTTGGGTAATGGATTGTAATAATTATGAATTATGAATGATGATAACGAGTTGTGGATTTAGGGGGATGTAATGGTAATTATGGTGAGAGGTGATTTGACCAGGGGAGGGTCCATATGACCGTAAATTTAAATGAAGGTATACTATGAAGGCGAGTTATGAATGGAAGGGGTATATGGAAAAAGTATATGAAATAGAATTATGAATTATAAATGGTGAACTTTGAGTGATGAATTATGAATGGTGGAATGGGGACATGATGGACACCACTAACATACCTATAAAACCTTAATGATTTTGACCATCTGCTATTGTTTTGACTGATGATAAATGGAAACTCCATGATATAAGACCCGTTCAACCCTGAATGACTCTATAAGAAAATGACCCTCTCATGGACTTAGACTCCGTCAAAAACCATTTTATATTTAAGGACCTTTTATGACATGAAAAAATTACACAGACCTTAGACAATGATGCTTTATGCTATGAAAATAGTGGTTCATAGGCTAAACTGACATACAAAATCCCAAAATGAATAAAAAGAGGCAAAGGCATTTGATTCCTAGATCCTTGGACCGTAACGGTAGCGATGACTTCTAAAACAAGAAATGAATCATATTAAGGAGAATAATGGAATGGAGACAAACAACAACGTTTGGTAATACTAACAGTGTATATAAAACATTGCCTGTTTTAGAAACTCCTCAATCAGGTTAAAGAGGAATATGGATTTTAGCAGAAGAGCACCATAACAATTCCTCATCATGTCTACAATTTCTAGTGCATGGATGTTATTATTAAAGAAGAACACCATCAATCCCACAGTAGTAATATCTCTACTTGTAGTAACAATGTTAACATTTGGATGGACATTCAATTCATCCTTGTAAGTTCCCTGCAAAAACTTCTAATAATCAAGCCCATCTTTAGGATCCTTGTTCTATTCCAAACATTGTTTTAATGTGACATTTGGATCAATGTTGAAGTCATTCTTGTAAGTGCCCTACTAGAATTTCCAAGAATCAAGCCCCTCTTTAGGAGCCTAGTTCTGGTCTAATTTTTTTTTTGTTTCTTGGATATTTTAGTTACTTTTAATATACACAGCTTAATTAATTTAATTGCTTGGTATAATATGGTTTTTGTGCACTGATGGTTTGATGCATGTTTGGATATCTATAAATATAGGAATAATTTCACTCTTCTTTTATTTTAATGTAAGCTTGTTGTATATAAAAAGGTCTATGAATTTTTTAGTAGGAGTGTACATTTTTATACGTGAGTTTCCCTGATATGAAATACTAAAAATCAGCCATTCAGAGGGAAACTAATTTATTTTCATTTAGAATCTTCTCTTTCCACTACATTTGAACTTATTGGTTACACGCGACTACATATGAATGGTGGTACACTTCTTTGATGTTTGTTGCATACATAAAAAAGTAATAAATCAAATGACATTATTATCTTTGAATCTTATTTTTTGAACTATTGTGCTTTCTCAGCATTTCCAAAAAGGAATAGAGTTCTTTGAACAAACAAGCATACATGTTAGGCTTATAAAACATAGAAGAGCTTATACTTTCTTTTCGCTGAAAATAAAATTGGGGAAGAACTTTGTCCTAGCTTAATCAATTAAGTCTTATGTATTTTTCTCTTCATGAGTGTTATCAGGAAAACTAGCGTCCATTTAGAGCTGCTAGTCCGACTATGATGGGTAGCTGTCTTAGAAACAAACAATTTAAATTCACTTGTGTTTTCCTTTATGAGAGATAGATGAGAGAGAAGCAGAGAGTACCAACCTCAGTCTTTCACCTGGCTCCTTGCTTGTTTCCTCTCTCCCTTGATAGAGTTTTCGCCACTCCTTTCTCACTTGTCCCACTTCAAAGAACACCTGTAGAGTCAAAGCAGCAGAATACCATTAAAGCATAGAGATATATAACCATAAACAATATAGGATCAGATTTATACTAACCATACAAAAGCATACACAAATACAAGATTCAGAGATATACAAGCATATGGAGGAAAACTCAAATAGCTTTATTGATAGAATTAGTAGAAGAGAGGATTACAACCGAGTTGTCTGATCCAGCACCATCCTCCCAGCATGAAAGCACTCTTCACCTCATGAAAAGACTAGACCACCCAAGAATACAATGTTTCATAGAGAAACCAACAACACTTCCTTACAAAATACAAAATTCCGGCCCCTGGATCTCTAGGATGAGGGATCCATATATAGATATTCGCAGGTGGGTGAGTCAGCTTCTAGGATTTTGATTAGTGTCATTTCACTCATAGTTCTTGGTTCCACTTGGAGATTTCATAATCTCTTACTCATCCCTGGGCGAATTCAAAGAGGCAAGTGTCATATGAGCAGTTTCTAGAAGATTCTCTGGGTTGCTACCTAGTAAATTTCCTCTGCCATTTGTATGCTCTCGCTCATCATACCCTACAGAAGGGCTTTTAGTATGCATTGCACCCTTTGTGTGTTACAAGTGAGATGCATCACACCCTCATCATGGAGCAGTTTGTATGGTCTCGTTTTGACCAGGTCTGAGTAGTTTTTCAGGGAGAACTTCTGGGAAATGATGTAATCAGTTGGCCTTGTTCCTTTAGGGTATGAAACAACAATTTTAGGGGCTTAGAAGCCCTTGGTTTATGTACATATGTGATTGGGGTTGTAGTGCCCAAATATGTCTATAACAATGAGAGGTGAATGTAAAACAACAAAATAATTGGAATAGAATTAAATATTTGTAATCCTAAATTTAATAGAGAAAAGAAAATCAATTTTTCATTCATATATAATATTATCCAATAAATAATTTATTATATTAAGAAATTTATAATTGGTTTGCTTTAATATGAATTCGTTTCTATTTATTTCACCACTAAATATGCTATTGCTTGTATTTATTTATTCTATCACTTGTATTAATTGAATAGGTGTAAATCTTGAAAAAACTATCCTATTGGTTGCCCTAAGAAGGACACAAAATAATTGTCAATTCTTGATGCATTTCATCTCACACAATACTCTAATCAACCATGTAATATTCAAAATGAAGTTGATGTTCATCTACATGAAGATGGTGAATCAGATAGTGTAGAGATTCTTGAAAGATAAAACCCATCAAAGGAACAAAAAGGAATATTCAAATCCAATTGGAAGACAACATTTCCATGGACCTACACTGTAAAATATTATAATGGTAATGAAGGGAGAAAGTGTTGTTTGTGTGTTGCATTTAAAAGAGACACCCATTTTTAAAACAGGGAAGCACCACTCTTCAAGGTAGTGTTCTAAGTGACCTTAGAATGAGAAGCTCATCAATTCTCTTTAAAAAATTTGGAGGGAGAAAACAAATGAAGTAATATTCTAATCATCAAACATGTCACATTAATCATAGATGTTCAGAAGGAGAGAATTATATCAATCATTGAAAACACACATTTTTTTTCTATACATGATTATATTTAGAAATGAATAAGTTAATATGTGACTTGAATAGGTATAAATGCACTCCACACATGCCTCTAACAAATGAATATTTTGCAGACACATATAGATAATCAAGAATAGAATTTCTTCAACTCGCTAAAGAGGTGTATTGGAACAAACAAAAGAGGATATTTTACACCACCCATTTTACTCCATTTTAGTTCATAAAAGAATTGATTTAACTTTGGAACACATTTTGATTATTTATATCACGTATTTGGTAAATAGAGGAACATGTCACTTTGTAGCAACATTTATATGTTTTCTTCACATATAGATAGAAGAACTCGGTGTATGTATGATCTGATGAGAACTATTTTAGCAAAAATGGACCTATCTTTGATGAAGTTAGTGCATTTTGGTTCAGATGGTGCATCTTCCATGAGGGGTATTCATGAAGGTTTATCTTCTAAGCTTTGTTAAGATGCTCCTAATTTATTAGATATCCAATGCATAGCTCATAGGGGAGAATTAACAACAAATTATTATTCATCTCATTTCCTAAGTGGCAATATGCTGACAAATTTGCAAACAAAGTTTATTCATGGCTTGGGAAATAAACTAAAATAAATGAAAAATTGAAATGGATAATGGAATCATTTCAAATATCGAGGACACTAGATGATTATGTTAAGTTAGGAAATTTTTTGTTATAAAGGTGATTGAATATTTAGATAGGAGATTCATAGATTTATATGTATTTAATGTTGTTAAGTTTTTCACTCCTTAGTATTGTTATGAAGTGAATGATAAAGAATCTAAAAAAAAGATGGTTGAAATGTTTATGTGAAAAATTTAGTGTTGGGGAATCAACGATTGTTGATAGTTATAGATGTTTAGGTGAAATGGATGAATTTATTTGTATTATTTCTATTTTGTTGGAAATAATACTGAGAGGGGGGGTGAATCAGTATTTGTAAATCAATAACTTTTTCATTTCCATAATCAGATTTATATATGCTACTTCGATGAAGGCAAATCGCTTGTGCACGCAATTGTTCTTAATGAAACCAACATATATCTAGTGAACTTATGATTCAGTTAATTCATCATATGTTGATCTTTAATTTGTGCATCAGTACTTTATTAAACATTAAACAGTAACCATGTGTAGTTAATAACAGAATGAACCATCACACATAAGAAATACACATGAACACCAAGATTTAAGGTGGAAACCCAATGTGGGTGAAAGCCACCTGCTACTGTCGTCTCTGTCCTATTTTAATAATAAGAAAATTTGTTTACAACATTGTACTGGTGCAGAGTCATACCAGTACGCAGGCTTCTACCTGCATAAGGTTACAACCTTCTGTGATTCTCCAGCTTCTACTGGAAGGGAGCTACAACCCCGTAGCTATTGTACTATCTCATATGTTTACTAGTACATAGGCGCTGACCTACAGAAGGCTACGACCTTCTTTCTTCCTCTAGGGACCACGTTTTATAAATTTTCAAATTGGATGCTCCTGGTACACAACAATACACATGAAGGCCTCATTTCATCCAAATTTCATACTGGACCCATCACCAACATTGAATCTCAAAATCAATCACCATTATAATAGAACAATCAAATACATTTGAATTAACCAATCATTGAAACTCAATCATCAATCTCTAAATCATCCATAATTGAATCACTAAAAGCCCATCATCATTGAAAAAAATCACAATCAATCAATTTGAACATTCTGTATACTGTCATCAAAACACGGTCACCAGAACACAAAGCAGAACCCAGAATTTTGCAACAACAGCCAGATCCACCTACAACTTCAATATCATATTTCATAATGTATACACTACTTAGATGTGTTGAACCAGCGTGTATACACACTTTTATCAAATCCAACCAGCGTACATATCTGCAAATATTAAGTCATAATTTTGGAACTATTTGAGACTTTAGTCATACCCAGATCATAACATTTACATAATAACACATGCATCAGTATTCATATCTAGACTATACATGATCGAACCACATAATGATAATTCATTTCAAGCCTTAAGATCTTGATCCGTCATTATATCTTATCCCTCATCAACCGCTAAGGTTCATCCTTGGTTTAGATCAAGTAGAGCACCATAAGTTGATAACCTACATACTAGATCTCACACTTCATTAGATATTTAATACTTGCTACACATGGCCTAATGATTTTCTCCTCCTTATATAGTTCTAGGCCTTCCTCAATACCTTGGACCAAAAACCTAGGGTCAATACCTCAGACCAAATATTTTGGACCAATACCTTAGATCAAAATACCTTGGACCAAATACCTCGCATCAAAGCCTTAGTTTTCCAACATGTTCATGATTTTACTCTTGTTAAAGTGTGTGTATACGTTATGTGCTCCTTTTGTTTTGTTAACCCACGTGTATATGGTCCTTGGACAAAGTGAACCTACGTATACCTCTATTTCTTCATTCTTTGGAGTTTGTTCTGTAATCCTTTGTTGTTAACCTGTTGTACTGTGAACTGTCATCTGAGAGAGTTACCATTGTACATTACTTCTGAACTGATTCCTTTGAACTACCCTATATTTTGTCACGTCTGTAAACAAAACTTCCATGTTTTCTGTCACATTTGATATCCATTCTATAGATTCATCTAGTTACTATATACAAGTGAGTTGTTCTGCTACACGTGGGTTGCCATCAAGTACAACACATGCATCATAATGCCAACAATCTCCACCTTTGGACTTGATGGTAACCACGTTGGTCTTGATTACCGCAAGTTGTAGAAACTCTTAGAGATAACAAGAAACACCAAAATACTCTCCCCCTTTGACATCAAGGGCAAAGGGAAGACCAAGATATTCTCCCCCTTTGATACCAAGGGCAAAGGGCTGACTGAAAATAAGACTTTCATATATGAACAACTAAATATAAACATTGATCATTCTACCCCTAAGCACATGCTGAATTATCTAATTAAACTCCTCCTTTGTACATGTTGAGTTGCACTATATCATCCATTCTCCCCCTGAGCATATGCAGAGTCTGCAAATATTTTCCAAAAGAATAACATAACACTATAAATAAACTAAGTGAATTTGATCTTCTTGTCACCAATTACTCATCAATATCCCAACTAAGTGGGGATATACCAAATTTGACTCATCCACCCAACCAAGTGGGGATATACCAATTATTTATACATGACAGAAATTACATCATCCATCCCATGAAAAGTGGTGATACAAATTACATCATATGACCAAAAAGGAATCGTCAAAAGATAGAGACAAATTATTACATCATGGGTCTTTGTATGACCTTTACATCGAATGATATACATGACAATTATGATAGAGACCAAATATCTAAACAAGACCATGATAGTCATCAACAACTATCATACACCATGTATGATCTGCACCATAAGCATCTGTCAACAATGTCCAAACATGTAAATTTTATATGTCCATAACCAGTTCTGAAGATATGACAAAGAAAATACCATCAACCTGTGACTAAGTATGCCATATATAGTTATCAACTCATCCTCTTGATCTAATCAAGATCAACTTGCTTTGTTTCCTTCGTAGAAAGAGCCATATCATAACCTTCCATGAATCAACTAAGCATATGTCATATCTCCAAGTAGTAACACAAAATCATTCACATCATATCATATGTAAAAACACCATAGCCATCATGTTATGATCTTTCAGAAGAACCCTTAATATATCAACCATGTACCATCACTAGGGAACATCCCACATTTGATAAGAATCAACCATGATAATCAACATATGTGAGTATCAACCAATCATCATAGGGTAAGAAATCATCATCATTATGCGTCTAAGTAAGCCAAGTCTTTGAATATCCATGTATTCTTAGTTATGTCTTCATGTGACCTGCAATAACACCATTCTCTTGGCCAACTAACAATATTTGTCAATATGCAACTTAAGTAATCATCCATGTATCCAGGATATTGTATATCCATCAAAGAGATAGCAATATGTATCTAGAAAACCATGAGCTCATGATCATTTGTCAAGATTTCTTGATATAATCAACAACAACAATCCTCAACCATGTGAGAGCCAAGAACTATAGGAATCCTGCATCATAACTGCACCATATGAACTTTGTGCATTTTTTAAGGCATGAATCATGACAGCAACATAAAAGAACTAAGTGGTTCATCATCAAATAATGAAGTTGTGTACTCAAGATTTGTAATTATCCTTGTCCTTATGAAGATCACCATGTGAGAAAAATATATTTACTATATGCATCATCAAAAAGTCATTCACAATCATCCATAAATTTGATCTGAATACCAACTATGTGATCCCAGGTATCATCTGATATTTTATCATAGGTAACTCATATCTGTAACATAGCAAGATGTATCATTTAGCCATATAACCATCATCATCATTGATTAGGTACCAAAGACTTCTAAACATAATGCCAACAATGCTTTATTGGAAGCATCACATGTTCTCCCCCTGAACTTGTTCCACCTGTTCACTGTTAGATATGATCATTGCATATAACAGTAAGAAGTATCAAGGCATCATCGTCAATCAAATATACCTCAAGTTATCAACAACTTGTGATGATCAAAAGTAATTCTAAATAACATCCACAGACTGTATTCATCTATCATCATGATAGAAAAGATAACTGATAATTGTCTGAATCATATCAAATCGGTTTTTCTAAGTCTGTCCCACTACATTTTTCTTCAAACCACATATGTGTGACTGTGCTGCTTCTAACTTGCGTATATATGTGACTTATCTTCATGAAACTTGCATATGTGATTTAGAAAATTGAAGTTTCACACTTTCAATTTTAGAACATTGATATTTTATAGTGTTTTAATGTAGCCACTTATTAAATTTTTAAGATTTTAAAACTTTAGGACACTATTTCATTTTGACATTCTTTTTATGAAGGTTTTATTTAATATACACTTGTTAATAGAAGTATAATATTTTTATAACCTTTTATCTATAAAGGGTTAGATGTATAGATTCTCTTCCATATGAAATTAAGACGATCCCTTCAAATTTGAATGCTACTCAATAGAGAGTCCCTGGCAAAAAAATGGAAAAAAAAGTTGAAGAAAAGTTAGAATTTTATTGAAATATGATATTAACTAATGGAAAGATAGAAGGAAATTTTGATCATTTTAAACAACAAAAAGGATCAACCATTGTAGCAAGGATCCTTGGAGCTGGCATAGGATTATCTTGGTTTTTGTAATATATTGTTAAATGTTTTTTGTAATTATTCTCCTCAGACCAAGATTAGTAGGATACTAGTGTTTTAAATGAAGCTCATATCATGATCACAGTAAAATTGAACTATAATGTATCCAAGTAAAATGAAAACTATAATGTATCTATGATTTAATATGAATAGCAAGATATAAGAGCTTTTTCTTCTGAAAAAATGAATGTAGAACCACTGAGAATGAATTTTTGGGACATATAATTCAAAATATACAAATTGATAGAGCGATCGAAAATATGTTTTCTTATCAAATTGAGTAATCTTGGGTAGACATACATATTGAAGGGATATTTTTATTTCAATTTCAATGGGCCATGAGCCATAATGTGAAGCATGTGGCATAATTGAATTAATAAACCTATAAGCAATTAAAAATGAGGATTTAATATTTTGCTACCTTGAAATGGATATAACTTTGTTTTTTATTGTGTTTTATCTCTTGTTTGGAGTGTGTATTTTACCTCAAGTTGTGGCACATGGTGGGAGGCATTAATCTAAGAAAAATTTAGCCACACACAATAAATATTCATCTCTATTTCTTTCAAGTTTCATAAGTAATCAAGTCTATCTATTATAAGATGTACAAATCTCTCTCTCTCTCTATCTTCTACTCTCCCTCTCCCTCTTCCCCTCCCCCTCTCCTACTCTCTCCTACTCCCATTCTTGCTCACTCTGTCCCTCTTCCACTCCCTCCCCCTACTCTCTCTCTCTCCTCATACCCCTCCCACTCCCCCTCTCTCTCTCACTCCTCCTTTCCTCTCACTCCCACTCCCCCTCCCCTGTCTTCTATCTCCCTCTCCCTCCACCCCTCTCTCTCTCAACCTCCCCCTATCTTCCCCTCTCCTCCCCCCTCTCGCCCTCTCCCTCTACCTCTCC